>JAWLRI010000731.1:2606083-2632971 GCA_034781795.1 Crypturellus tataupa
CCGCCTGGCTGCCACCCTGTGCCACGTGCTCTAGGTGTCCCTGCTGGAGAAGGGGGATTTGACTAGATGATCTCTAGAGGTCCCTTCCAACCTCAACCGTTCTGTGACTTCACTGAAGCAATCTATGATTATTCTGACTTTGCTGCCCTGCAAAATCATTTTGTCTTAAAAGATGAATATTAGGACAGTTGTGCAAGTCTTCTGCATTTCAGTGCCAACTTCCTAACTTAGTGTGTGAAATACTTCAGTCATTCTCTATAGCCCTTTTTTATTTGCCTAACATCTAAGCTGGAGAGTCTTTCATTTTTGAAAGGCATGCAGTCTGCACAGAGAAAGAACCATGAGCTTTGTGCATGGAAAACCAGTATGAAATAAGGACATTCCATATGGCAGCCATGGAGCAACCAGAAATGTTCTTGGTGTAATGTCTCCAATGTCTAAAATACAACGTTTCAAAGTTTGAAGTTGTTTGCTTACAGAAGTGAAACTGCCTTGAAATACTTCTTGCAAACTTCATAATTTAATATATTTATGATAACAAAAGTATACTACAGGAATATTTGGGCTTCATTTTCTTGGAAAATCTATACTTGATAGTGTTTGATTTTCCTCAAGTATTTTGACTCATGTTTTGATCAATCTTTTGGTATCTCATTTGGGAATCTAAAGGTTCAAATGTGCCAAATGCAAACTGTTCCCCAAATGGACTTCTCGGGGTTCTAGAGCTGAATGCATCCAAAATTTTGATCCAGGAGGCAGAAAGTGAGGTATTTAAAACTACAGGTAAAATTGAAAATTTTTACCCAGTCCCACCTGCACTGTAATTTACTATTCAACAGGAAGAGTGGGGCAAGATTCCCTGTATGCTCTCCACTGTCAGGCATTTTTTTCCAGTGCTTCCACAACCATGCAGTTATTCCCAGTGGTAAAATTCAGATTTATGTTAGAAAATCTTGAGAAACCACCGTGAGATGGGACTCGGGAGTTGGAAAAAACATTATTTCCTTCTTTTAAGAGTTATTTTTTATTATTTAAAAATGTTTTAGGCTACAATTAATGAGGGCTACTTGAAATAAGAAAGGAATAATTCTAAACTGTAGTTCTCTTGCAATTCAATTGAAACTCAGACCAGTGTGTATAATGGTTTGTCTGTGCATTTAGTCAAATATATGAAAATTTATGCAAATTTACTTTGTGGTTAGAAATACTATGAGGGATATTTCAGACTATTTAGACTAGTTAACAACATCATTAACTTCTGTTGCAACAGAAGCCAAACAACATAGCTTGCAACAGACTTTAAAATCCTCACCTTAAGGAAAGCAGGAGAGAGTGAAGTAATACTATCCAGAAATTTAAAAGGAAATTGAAGAAGAACAATCATGTTTATGGTACTTAATATAGCAAAAAATCCCTTGACTCATTTTTCATTTTTTTCTGTGCCACAGTTAGGTATATAATTACCTGTTTACCTGGTAACTGTCTAGGCATTCAGCACTTCAATAAATTGTTGATTGCATTAATATGAAATTCAAGAGAATTATTACCATTCTAAATAATAATTACATTTATTGCAAATCTTAAATGACCCTTCTAAAAATTGTCAGTCACTAAAGTACATCCTTTCCCCTAAAGGACGCAACAAATTGCTGAAGCAACCCTCCGGTTCTGCTGAAGAGGCCTCTGATTAGCAGCCTCTTCCAACATGGCAGCAGAGGTAAGAACCTGGGAGGGTCAGAAATGAAATCTAAATGTCTCTTTTCACAGCTATTTGGGGGAAAAGAAGTCTGTGTAGTGGTTTGATCTGTGTCTGCACTTGGATTGAGCAACTGCATTGAGGCAGAGAATTGGCAGCCATTATCTTATGACTCACTTGACAGAGCTTACCCCTACTTTTCATTACCTGAGAAGAGATCATTACAAAACATACAAGTAGTATAATTTTATAGCAATGTATTTTGAACTAGCAAATTAAATAGGTTGAAGAGAGGAAATGGAATGCAGCAGGCATAATGCTTTTTAAATGTTTTGTAAGTGTGAAAGTGTGGGAGAGGGTCCAGGTTAGGAGCCTTTTTGGTGTCTTCTGAAGTGATAGGACTAACGGCACCAACCTGATTCACACTGGAGAACCCTCTCACCGGTAAAGGGAGTTCTAGAAAATGCACGGATACGTAGGTGTCATGAGTGGACGCAGTTTATGTTGTGATCACTAGCAGGTGCCAGATAAATGGATGTATGTATGGGCTGAATGCCCAAAACTGCACGTTCAAACCCTCAAGGAGAAAGGAGCCTGCTACTTCCTAGCCACAGTCCTTGTGGGTTGGTTGTAAATTTTGCTAATGCTTGGACAAAACAAAAGGAAATGTCCAGAACCCTCCAGTGAACAAGGAGATGTGAGACAGAGCCATGGATGAGGAGGCTGCTCATGCCCTCTGCTTCTGCAGGTAGGTTGGGAAGACCCTGGGTTGAGAGGTCCAGAAACAAGAGGATGAAAAGGAGAGTTCCCCAAATAGTCTGAAAGAGAAGAGGGCCTGGAGAGAAGGTGCAGATCTGGATCGGGGGGAAGATGCTGGAACTGGAGGATGGTCCTGTAGGACAGGGAGATGTGTGGAGACAGATGCCGGGAGTGCCTAGGGATGTGGCTGGTGATGGCTGAGACGGGGATCACAAGCGGTGGCATGACAGGGACCAACAGGACTTTCCATGCAACATTCCCGGGCCAGCAGTGAGCTCCTGCTGGGAGGGAAGTCAGGGACTAGTGAAGGCAGCCCAGCAGCCGGTGTGAATTAATCACAGAGGGTAAAAGCACTAATCTCACTGTTTTCTTCAGTAAACCCCGGTATTCAGAGCCACTGAGGGCTGTTGTTTCCTTCGTTTCATCCGGTGGTGGGAGGACGAGGGGGTGCAGGAGGCTCTGGAGTGGGGCCTGGAATGTTCTGAGTGCCATGTTTTCATTAAAGTGTGAGAGGATGTGCAAAACTGAATAAAAAGCATTCACTTCTGGACTGAAGTCTGGAGAAACTCCCTGGTAACACTCATTGGGAGAGGATTTAATTCGAGGGAACTGGATGTGGTAGGCAATGTCCTCATACTTGGATTTGTTTGGAGAGCTGGTGATAACGAAGCATGTGCTCCAGCTGCCCCTGAAGTAAGGCTCCCTTGCACCCGCTCCCATGTTCATGGAATATTGCCTTGCCTTGCTGCCCTCTCCCTGCTTCACTGGAGCATTGGCTTGCCTCTCAGCCTCTCTGCTTGCTCCAAATAAGTGCTGCACACAGCTGCAAGAACCAGAAGTGAGCTGCGTCCTCCTGACGTGTTAAATAGTCCAAAGCAGCCTGGCTGAAGCATCTCCAACACATGCAAAGCCCATAATTAATAGAGGAATAGTAATATAAAAGTCTATAGACGTAGGCCCTGATTCCAGGAAAGGATTTAAAGGCAAGATTCTTAAATTGACTTAGCAGCGTGACACTCAGAGCTGCCTCAGAGAAAATGTTATCCACAAAGTTGCAGGCATTTTTCCTGAGCATGAGTGCAGAAGACGTTTTTAAAGATAAAGAGGTCTTTAGGCAAAAAAAAAAAAAAAAAAAAAAAAAAAAAAAAAAAAAGGTAAGAAGCCTCAGAATGCTTGAAGGCCAGAGGGCATTTCTGGTGGTTTGGTAAATCTTAACTCAAACCTAGGGAGAGCCTTTCAGTGAGATCCAGGCTGCAAATTGCGAGAAAAGGAAAAGGCTGCCAGATGCCAAGCGCAACCTCGTGCACAGTGAGCACGTAGCTACTTAGAGCAGGCCAAGGGAAAAGCGGAGCGGCAAGAGGGGCCTGACCTGCATCCTAGGTGGGCCTGTGGCTACATCTGGGGCCGCCGTTAGATGGGGATGTGCTGCATGAGCACCCTGCGGTGGGTGCTCTGCACGGTCTTACAATGGAGAAGAGTAATCTTTCCTGCAAGATAGTGGGTGGAGGAGGCAGTGGCTGGGAGAGGATGCTCCACTGATTAGGCACAAATGTAGGCTCTGGCACCAGAGCCTACGTGCGGGCGATATGCACAGCCCTGCCAAAGGACTGAGCTCCGCGAAGGCCGAGCGTCCCACGCGCCCTGGGCAGCCAGGCTCCACTCACAGAATGGGCTTCCTGGGAGCAGAGGTGCTCACTGAGAAAGCCCTGGAGATAACCAAGGATCAAGGATGCGCTGGGCAGGGGGAAGGTGTGTTCAGAAAACTTTTTATTTTTGCTCTGTTTGACCTCATCACCTGGAGTTTTCTATAATTCACAACTGCTATTCTCAGAAAAATACTGCTTTTCTGAAACTGGCTGGGGAAGCTTGTGACCAGGTAGATCCATCACAGATCTCCGGCCTACTCAGAGTGTCCTTGTACTTGCTGCATAGACGAGTGTTTCAACCTCAAGGTGCTAACCATAAGCTTTAAAGTGTTTGCAGCTGGGTTTTTTTCTTTGTTGTCTTTTTTTTTTTTTTTTTGGTGATGGTGGAGTTTTTTTTGTGTTCCAACTGGGATATAGGACATGAAGGCCAGTAATATGTTTTTTTTTAAAGCACAGAAGAGGAGTATTGCATCCATAAAGGTAAACCCCTGTTTTGGAAAACCTCCTTCCTTTTCTTTTTTGGGGGAGAAAAAAAAGAAAAAGCCCTTACAATAGAAAATTAACAGTAGTTCCTACCAGTAAGTTTGCTACAGGCTTGGACAGGCACTTAACCTCTCTCTTTGCCATGTTGCCCCTCTCAAAAAGCTGCATTAGTTCTGTTTAATGTGACGGGCTTGAACAAGGGGAGCCTTTAATTGATCTGAGTTCTTAAGATAGGAGATGCTAAAGATAACTGACTGTATATTTCAGATAGCTCTTGTTCATTTTAGCTAGCAATACCAATAGCATTCTTTTCAGCTCTTTTTATCATGCTTTGTCTATTCTCTTTCATTAAAGCCAATTAGAAAAATTTCTAACTGCACTGTATTATCTCTGAAATAATTACTAGCAAGTCATGAATACCAGGCGTATGAGTGTTAATGAAAAGCTGTTCTGTTTCTTAAATTAGCTATTTCAGTATTTCCTGTAGTAAATTTTTCTTTTTTATTTTTCAAATCAAGTTTAGAAAAGTGCAGTAAAATGGTAGCGGGGCAGGGCTGTTATGAAAAAATCTAGGTGAACAGAGTAATTTTAGCACTTAGATGAAATTTTTGCAATTAATTTTACAGTTAAAACTCTGGAATATATTTTGGAAAATAAAATGAGTTTGGAAGCTTAAATTAACACTATTTTTGAACATTTAATTTTAGAATGTGTGCAGTCAAAATTTACTTTTCTGTTTCCCTTAGATGACCCACACTATTACCTTGGTTTCCATTCTGCCTTTATTTATATTTTTTAATAACAAAAGTGTAAGGTTAGGTGAAAGGAACCAAATTATAATGAAGATGGAAGCCTCAGCATTCAAGAGGTATGAGGATGTCAGAGGCAGGCATGCTCCTCAGACAGAAATGCTTCTAGCTTGATTTTGTCGTATGGCAGTAGTAAACAGAAAAAAAAAAAAAAAAAGTGTGATGCTGTCGCTAAGGGTAGAAGAATGGAAGCAGAGGCTCTTCTGTTAAACTTTATAATCTTGCAGGTGGGCAGAAAGGAACACGGATGTGTTGCATCATAAAGGTTGTAGCTAGGAGACTCATGTGCAGTTACCTAAAGCAGAGGTGTGAAGCACACAAGGAATTTTATACACACTACATGTCATTAGGCCTAATATGTATGCTTTGGAGAATTTCTCTTAGTCTGCTGCTTTGAATTCTTAAAAATAAAATTCCCCAAAACTGTTGTCTGGAAACAGAATTGTCTCGTGAGCTTGAATACTTCCCCCAGGTTGCAGACCCCTTCCCCACAGGCCCCTGTGACCTCCAGCAAGATATTGAGGAGTTGGGTAGGAAGCACTGGGTGCAGGATGCAGATTTTCATGTCTCACCCATCGCGCACAGAGGTCCCAAATGCTCAACCATGTAATAAAAGTTACCCTACATGAAGTTTAACTCAACAGCTTGAATGCACTATGTTGTTTGATATGCAGATGCAAGTCAGAGGAGCACTGGCTGAAATGTTTACATAAATGAAGCTAACTCAACTTCTAAATTCAAAAGGCAGACAGTGCTGCTAGTTTTCCTGGCCCACTTCAATGATTTCCAGGCTGGGGATGTGGGCAGGAAGAAGTCTTCATCTTAGGAGCAGGTGGAGGGGGCTTGGTGTACAGCACCAAGCATGGTCCAAGTGCAGGCTTGGGCAAGAGCTCCACGTGCCCAGCTCAGCTCTGGCATTTTAGCCTGGGGTGACCGTGTGAGGAACACAGAAGAGCTATCGATCTCTATTGTGGAACCTAATGATAACAGAAGACTCCCACTTTTGTGAAAAATCAGATGACTAAAACAATCTTATTGACAATATTTGAGACAACAGACACTGGATGGATTTTCTGGGATTTTATGTTTTCTAAAGAGATGATTTCCTGAATGAAAGCAGCAAAGTATGATTTTACCTTGTAGGATTTTAAATCTTGTTCCTTCCTAGCAAAAGCTGGCTGTGTCGAATGCAAAGCTTCACTACCTAAGTGTTACGTATGAGGACAGCAGCCGTATGAAGTTCCAAGCAGTGCAGCTGGTTGAGTTTATTGCCTAAAGCCATCCCATCAGGCCTCTGCTAAAGGCAGAGCTTCCATTTAAGGAAAGTCACTATCCGTATTTGCTGGTTTGTAGTGATGCTTTTCATTTTAACCTAGCTATATTTGTTCCTGGGCTTTCATTCCAAACAAACAAAAATGAATTCTTAGCAATATGGGAATATATTTCCTAATGCCCTGTAGGAATGCACTTCTTTGAGCTATACGGGCTACTGCAGAGGGAGCCTTTTATGAGCTAGAGAGACAAGGGAAAAATGGAGACGTACAGGAGAGATTTTCTGCCTAGCAGTAGTTACAGTGGATCGAAGCATTTTCTATTCACAGCGCAGGTAAACCCAGCTCTGCTCTTCTTTGGGTTTGATCTAAAGCAGGAGCTGCAGCATGTGGTCTCCACGGGACTGGCGTGTGAGAAGGTCGCTCGCTGACCTGGCCTCCAGAAGAAGAAACGAGGTTTTGATAACTTGTTTACTGACCCCCTCTCTGGGTGGGACATATATATTTTTTAATTGCTCAGTGTGGAAAGTGTGCATTAGCAGAATATATGGTATAGCTACAAAAGGAGCAGGTAAATTTTCATCAGAATGTTACAGATTGCAGCACTGGGCTGACTCCTGCAAGCTGTATTATTAATGCACAAGGCTGCATTAGCGATAATGGGGTTTCACTTGTCTGCGACGGCGAGGGAGGGAGCTGGGCCACGTGACTGGCAGGAGGTGATTTTTGTGGTACTTTTTTTTCCCTTCCTTTCCTTCATGGTCTAATGCACTGAATATAAAACAGAAAATGCCACTGGGGGTGGGGGGGGGAAGTCTCTGCACTGTCTTGATTAGCCGTGTGCGCTGCTGGCTGGCTGCTGAGTTAACATTCCTCCCCAGGCCACATGGCCCTGCCTGGCGCGTCGGCTGCCGCTGCAGGCGGGACCCAGAGCTGGTGGAGGATGCGCTCGCTCGGGAGAGGCACCGCAGCGCCACTTGGACACTGCGACACGGCTCGGAGCAGCCTCTGCCAGCCTCCTCCTTAGCCTCAGAGCCCCGTCCTTGCCCGTGGCCAGCGGCTAGAACATCTGCCGGGGGGTTGGAGCCTGGAGTCACCACAGCTCCCGCCTCGCTGCCCTGCCTGCAGTGAGGGCTGTTCCCCGTGCCCCTCGCCGAGGCTGCGCCACGGCAGGAGGGGAAGCGGCTGCTCCAGCTCAGAGAGCCGGAGCAGAGAGAGGAACGCGGCAGCACCGCTCATCGACAAGGCCATCACCGCGGGCAGGGGGCCTTGGCTCTCCCCTTCTGCCTGTATCCGAGCTGGCAGCCGATGCCCAGAAAGCAGTGCCATGGACTCCAGGAAACTGAGTTATCTGTTTAAGCCTCGGTCACAGCAGTGCGTGCCAGAGGACTAGGAGTCCCTTGTGTCGTGTACATCTCACAGCACAAACACTGCGGTCGCTCCAGCCCCTGGCTGGCGAGCGGCTGCCTTGGCCCTGCGTGGCTGCAGGGGCTTTACAGCGAGGTCGCTGCAGGAGAGGGAAATGTCTATTCCCACTGACCTTGTTCTTCATGGCAAGCGGCGAAGGAATCGCTGCCTTGGGTCACTGTGCCTCATCTGGCTGTTCTGCGGCAGCAAAGGAAACTATAAATTGCTCTAGGATAGACTTACTCCTGTATACTTGTTTAAAAGCTCCCTATATATTAAAAAAAATCCCTACTTTCTTGTCCTCAAAGGTGATACAAAAGCCCTTCCCCTTAATAAATATACAAATGCTGAAAATTATCTTCTGCTGTTGCCACTTTATCAGAAAACAGCTCGTGGATATGATTAAGTAATTACACAGCCATAGAAGGCTACTAAACATTCTTGCTATGAGGAAATCATGGGAGCTCTGATGATGGACAGTAATTTCACAAAATGTAATAGTGACCCACAATATATATGTGTAATTGTGTACTACTGGAACTAGTGCTATTTGTGCATTTGGTTGCAGTGAATTTTTCTGTTTTAATATTTTATTCTCTAGTGCATGGTATATATGTAAAACTCTTGCATTGCCATAAAGATCCTCATTGTTTTAACAAAATTTGGACAGGACAGAAATTAATATAAAGACTACACTGCCAGTTAACAAGGCCTCCATTCCCTTCTACTGATTTTTTTTCATTTTTACATTTTCTTGAAAATTTATGTTGCTATTTTCATTTGTATAATGACAGTCTATAAAGAGGAAATAAAATGTGATAAAACATTAGTCAGTCATTTTCTGATAATTTCTTTGCACAGTAGAGAATCTGACCTACATTATTTAGTGCAAGGTAAAATGCATTAAGATGTAACTGCTGTCCAGGATGCTGCTGGATAACATGATGACACGCGTGCTACTGAGCATCTTTGTACAATTCTTTATGTGCACAGACATATGATTCATTTCTCCATTTCTTACCTGAACTGAGCATAACTGGGCATAACTGGGCATAGACTATTTTTGCTCATACATATCTATCTACTAAAGCTTTAGTGGCAAGTGGGTTTAAGTAATTTAGGTTCAGTTTCCCCTTGAGGAAGACCTGTGACTTTGGTTCTGTGGGAGCAACTAGTACCAGGTCCAGTTTGTTGCGGTGCCTGCTGAACTGTCTCTCCCATTACTCCCACCATGTCTCCACCAGAAATTCTGTTTCTGAAGGCTTCTATAGTATTTGGAAATTGTGTGTTGGAAGGCTGTACAAAGATGTGTTTGAAAATGAATGTTTTGGAATCTGCTTGGTAGATTGGCTCAAAATTCTGGCTGAAGTAGAACAGTCTCTTCTTTCTCATTGTGGTACAATTATTCACACGTTTGTTACCCTGTAACCCATTCATTTTCACTGAAATTACCAGTTATCCTACAGCATAACAAACAAGGAATGTGTGGTTGAAAGGATGGCTGATTATCTATTTATTCGTATATCCTCATAGTCTGTCTGACTTGATAAATGTTAAAACATTTTAACCAAAAAAAACCCTGTGTTTATCTTTCTCTTGAAATTCTGCTTTGAATTGAAATTTCACAGGAAATTTCTAGCACTGTAGCTGGCAATGTGCTACATTATTACTGCTGAGTATGTGTCTAGGGGACTTTATGCTTCTGGAGTACCCTGTATACTTTGCTACTCTTCGTTGCTGCATTTATATTTAGTTTATGGGTGGCCATGAACTCTGGGGGTATGTTCTGAGAGTTGTGCAATTGATTATGCCATGTACATCTAATTTTTATTTGGTCAAGGAATACTTTAATCAAAATGTTCTACGTAAGAAGAGAACAGTTGTTGAAAGAGTTGAGGATCAGTTACAAGCCAGAGGTTTTTGAAACTGTTTTAAGGTATAAGCTTTGAACGCTGATTTTTTCAGATTCAGTTAACATTTGTGAGGTTGTTCTGCTTACAGTCTCATTGGGAGGGAATCTAGAATTTTCATTTTGACTAATATATATTTGCAATTGTAACCTTGGTGCAAGAACCTGTGCCCCTGCATTACTCTTCTGTCCTAAGAAATCCAGCTTTATGAGGCAGCAGTACAGAACTGTCTCTGAGTCCTAGCAGCTCTTTCTAGGGCAGACAAATGTGTAAATATGCCATTATTATGTGAAGCATTAAATGACTGCTCCATAGGGTGGAAGATCTGAACTTGGTTCCCTTTGTGTCCAGATGTCTATTGGTCTCAGTGGGAATTTGCAGAGCATCAAAGGTAGGATCACATTTTGCATGCAGTAGCTGAAGCAGATGCAGGTCTCTCGCTCAGTGTGAGGGCTTTGTCTGCCTCCTGACAGCCTACAGTTTAAAGGATCACTCCCTACATGATTTAACTGGGAAATGCTGAGAAAATGGATTAATAGTGACCAAATGGAGAGTGGAGGAGTGTCTATGGTCCCCGGAAAGAAAAGAGTGGGAAAACACTGGCATGGTGGGCACTGAGCAGAGAACTTTAATGGTGTCCCTGGACGGGGACTGAAAAGGGCTTGAAGGAGTGTGAGATGTGTCCTCTCAGCTTTCTGGCCTGGGGTGGGAACACAGCAGCTCAGAGGGATCAGTCTGTAGAAATGATGGGCTTCTATATTATAATATTATAACATATGTCAAGGTGGAACTGCAAACCAGTCTCCTCTATTATTAAGGTAATGCTATGAGGAGTACTTTTCAGTAAAGAAAACTCAGTAAACTTAAAATTATTTTAACTCTTTTGAAGCATGCATATGACATTTGCAAGACTGAAATAACTCAGCAACCCTTTAGCTGCTGGTGCAGGACGGACTAGAGTCAGATCTATTGCACAGTAGTTAATGCATGCTAGATGCCTGGCAGGTAACTCAGATGTCCGGCCAAGCTTAGCTGGCTTTGGAGTTGAGCTGGGAGAGCCCTTGCAGGGGAGATGTGAGGTAGGACCCCAGGCAGGAGCTCACACAGGCAGGGTGCAGGAGGGTCCCCTGTGCCAAGCGGCAGCACTGAGTGCCCTGCGGAGCGGTGGGCAAGGTGGCCCTGCTGGATGCACTTCCACTTTGGGAGTCAGCCATGATTTAGCAGGTGGCTTTGCTGAGCATGACTGTACAGCCCTTACCATCCTGCCTAAAACCTCAGTGATTATATTTGCCTTTTTTTTTTTTTTTTTTTGCATGGGTTTTCTTAGGTTAGATTAGTTGAGGTTAGATGATAGATAAAAGAAGTTCCAAGTGATAATAGTGCTACTGTCAGGAGCACTGACAGGAACACTGCCTGGTTAGCACAGCCACTGCAGGTTGCTTTATTTTACTACTCAGAGGTCTAGACACAACTGTTGGTAATTATGAGAGAACATCCTGATATCTTGCTGTCAGGTGCTGGCTCACAGATTCATACCGGTGGTAGAAAATACGGATTCCTATTTGAAATATTTCCTTCATGCTGACATTTAAACTGGACATAGCTGAAAAGTTGAGGCTATGAGTAATTTTGGTAGCATCTGAGCATCTTCCGCGTGGAGTCAATGGCTGGAGTGGCATCCCCCTGGGCCTCACAGAGGCTCTGCGCTCCTTCATGCCAACCACAAACTGCACAGCAATTCCTAACGCCTGCTGTCCTCCTCATAGCCCACAAAGTGAGGAATGAAACTGCTGGCTCTTCACTATCGTTTACAGTTTTGAGTGTGTGCTCCCTGCCAGGTGTCTGCTGGGTTTTATGCTCTTGGTGTGTCAGAGTTGGCTTCTTGTAAGCGAAATATGATGTGGCCACTGCATTTTTCTCAAGTAGAACAGTATTTTAGTAGGCAACAATTGAAGATTTCTCAAATATTCTGCTGCTGATGTTAAACCTACACTTTCTTCAAAGAAAATATTTAGGTCATTTCTGTTTGGTTGAGCCAGGTCCCTCAAGAGCTTTGTATCCCTGATAAGGGCAAGCATGGTGGGAAAGGTTTAGTGATACAGATCTCCTGAGCCCTCTAACATGGCTTTAGGGTGGAGAAAAGACAGTGCACAAGGCACAGTGTTTGGCTCAAACTTAGCTTCGCTTTTGCCCCTGGAGAATAAGACCACAGCAGATACAAACACAACAGAACATGCGCTGAGCCAGTGGAAACCCCTTCCCTGCCTATTTCTGTAAAACAGGAGAATAGGCTGCACGGAAGAGCTCCCACTGGGTGCTCTCCCTTGTAGCAACCAGTGTCTGCAGGCTCGTATTGATTCCCTCCCCAGGGAGCTGCATGCACATCCAGTCCCCCGCACAAAGAAAAGGTTGGATGGAGGGTCCCTGGAGAGCTCTAGGCTGACTCACAAATGAGGAACCATCCTGAAGATACAGGAAGGTTCCAGACTGTTACAGTGATTTCAAAATATATATGTCTTTTATGTCTGTGCAATGTCCTTGGTACCACATGAAGGTTACTTATCAATTTTAACTGGAATAGCGGGTTAGAAAATTCACATATGTAGTTCAGTATTAGTAACAAGACTTGTTCTGGCACATTATTAAGCCTTTTTAGACAGGGAATCTCAGGTAAGGTTAAAATGTCTTCAGGCTGACTCTCAGACAAAAAGATCTAAAAAAAATGTAAAATAACTTTTCATTTTTTTTTTCTGTGAAACAGCGATGTGTAATGCACATAGAAAAATATATAGTGTAGATCTATAGTATATATTGTTGGAATAGGCTTTAGGTTGACTTACTAGAAATCTGTCAATTGATTAAATCAAATTAGTGGGCTTGAGTAGCCTCTAAGAGAATTTAAAAGTCTTTCCAATGCAAGGCAGTGTCCAGCAAAGACAGTGTTTACTGCGTGATGTACAGCGTGTGCCGGCATCTGCTGACATGTCAAAGCTCTCTATCTCCTGCCACGCTCACGCTCGCTGAGCAGTAGACACGGTGTGCAATATGCGCACCACGTAACATTAGGTGCTTCAACAACCTGCCCTTCCTGGACACTCGAGTAGTTTTCTCTTCATTGCAAAGTGGGTTGACTCTAGAGTCTATGTGACAGGCTTGAATCCAGGTCTTGGCCTTCTTGAGCCAAGGAGACCTGGGACAGTGCTCCTGCCTTTCTGGATTTCCATGGCCCTCAAGGGAATCATGGGTGTATGTGGAGATCCTGCATATGCTGGTGCCCATGCCTGGATGTGACAGGGTATACTGGGGCCAAGACTGCACCAGGTATTGCAGACTGCTGCTCCAGGGTGTTGGAAACACAGCTGCTGCATAGAGAAAGCGGGATCTGCACAGAGTGATTCAGAGTATCGAGGCAGCAGTTAACTCCTAGCTTAAGTGCATGCAGTCATCACTGATGTTTTTTACGTTTTAACTACATAATAACCTCCATTCCTAAGCTATGCATGTTAGCTTAGATAATTATCCTTCTCTTTCCCTTCCAGCAGTGACAACAGGCAGAATCCAGCTGAAAATCAGTATGCTTCGTGGGATGAGGTCAGTGTTAGCAATATTAGAACGGAAAAAAAAGTGCAGGCATTTGTCTTGTTGGCATTTATATATGGAAGTTTGTTTGCCATTTGCATTTCTTTGTATTTTACTGTGAGTTTAGGATTAAAATGCACACTGAAGCTCGACTGAATCCATAAAGCATCAGCTACAAAAAAATCACGTTCAGTCAGAAACTTTACAAAATTTTAATGAAGCCGTAACTAAATTCAAAGCTGAGTTGGCTGCGCTTTGTTATTTTGTAATGAAAGTTCTGCACTGCACTTGTCAAACGGAGAAGAGTACTGCTGTTCCTATGATTAGTAAACATGGGAGACACACTGAGCCGAACTCATCCCTAGGGCAATTTCACTGAAGTCAAAGTTACCCTAGGGATGACTCTGACCTGTCGAACTCAGTGTTTATAGAGCTAGCACCATAATTTCTTCAACATACAGCTGGAACAAAAAAGGATTCATGACCTAACGTCCAAGTCGTATGAATTCAGTTTACCAGTAGGGAGAAAAGATGTGAAAAACAAACTGGACCCAAATGAAATTGAGGCTTAAAGTGACCCACTCCACATACCACCACCGTATTTCCCTAATGTGAGCCAGATTCAGAAGATGAGAAAATTATGTCAGTGGAGGGACCTGTGGGTCACACCTTAAAAATTCCAGGAATCCTGTGAGTTTTAATTTTCTTTGTTACAAGATTTTTTGGTTGCTTTATTTTTTTGCTACAACATCCACAATTAAAATGATTTTGAGCCTTTGGAACATTTTCTTAAATAAAATTATTTCTTCTCAGTTTTGATTAGAAAAAAAAAACAATGTTTCTGTGGTTTTAAATCATTTTAAACCAAGCCAGCTTTTCTTTTCTCCACCTCAGTTTTTCAGTTTAGCAGTTAAACCCAACAGAATTAATGATTTACATAACACATGGGTTACATAGAACTATTATTTCTCTTCCAGTGTAAATGACTATATTTTGAACTCTATCCTATTTTGAACTGTTATCATTGGGATTTTTTTATTTGATGTAACAGTAGCTTTCCCAGAGGGTTTCTCCTGCAGTAGATCATCAGAGTGGATAGTCCCAACACTTGCAAGTATTAAATATATGTTGTCAGGGTGCAGCAAGGGCAACTTTCTCCCTAGGGCCAAGGGGCTGGAGTGTGAGGGCTGCCTCTTGCAGCAGGGCAGGGTCTGGCAGCTGGGGCAGATGGGAATATTATCCAAAGATAATATTGGATAAAGACATCTCTTTTAGGCCCTTATGATAGTGTATAAATTCTTCAAAAATATTCCTGAACAACTTTTATGGGAATGCAAGAATCAACAAAGCCTTGTACCTGGATTCAAAGAGAATCAAGAGGAGGTAAAAAGGTATGATTGAGCAGGCAATTTTTTGAAAGAGTGACCTTGAATTTCTTTTCCATTTTCACGGGAAACTACTGGCCAGAGTGAAAAATCTAAGTGGTGTGTGCTATTTCACCGGATTGCACGGGATCCTGCAGAAAGGGCAGATGTGATGCATCGTAAACATCTCCCCAGAGCAGACCAGCCAGTTACTGTCAACAGATAGGACAGGTCAAATGGGAGAAATAACCTTTGCCTATTTAAAGAATTTAACCCTTTTCCTGTAGAGCACATAATCGTGTTGATGTTTTCTTTCCCAATTCCATTAATCTGCTCTGGAGATGAACTCCAGTGCTCTGCATATATCCACCAAGCAATCTGAGTGCTATTTTGCAGTTTTTATATTGCTATGAACACTCTGTCTGGGTACTGGGGAGGTACTGAATGCAACCCAGCACTGTGTGCTGTGCAGCCCAGCACTCTGTGCTGTTCAGGTAGTTAGAAAGTGTCCATTTTACAGAACATAATTCACTGCAAGGTTGCTAGTGTGAGACTAACTAATCATTGTGTATAATAAAATGCAAATAAAATATAACATGTGTGTGATTTCTGTGTATAGAGTCAAAATACTCTAGAAAATATAATTAATTCACTTTCAAAAGCAAATTATTAGGGGCAGGGTATTATATATCTTTAACCTTTCTAGTACATATTTCATATTAGTTTTAAAAAATAAAACATGATGATCTTCCGCAGAAGAAGAAAAAAACAGGATTTTAAAAAGTAAGACTTAAGCATGGAGCTATTTTATGGAACTATATTACATTATAATCTACTGGAAGAGCTTGCAGGTTTAACACTGACTGTTTTCTTACGATAAACACTTGTCGATATAACACTATCTTGTGCCTGCTATGTCGTGTTTCCACCAGGTCTTTCAAACCACATGCATGATTTTTTCTCTCCCTCTGAGAGAACCTTAACAACAGTCTAATCATCATGAAGAGCAATTAACTGTCTTCAACCAGCTGTGCTACTCAGCTCATCTGGGAATGGGATAAAACTTGTTCCTTAGTGCAGATCCACCTACCCAGGCATAGCAAACAAATCCGGCACACAAAGACTTCTTTTAAATATGAAAATTGGTACTTCTGCAAAGTTTAGGAGCTTGGGGTGAAGTGCAGACGTTATCTGTTCCAGTAAAGAGAAGCCTCATTCCTGCTAGCTCCACAGTCTCTCTAAAATGATGTATTATTTTCAATAATGCTTTTTTTTAAAGGTCAGCATTTGAAGTACAGCACGTATTTGTTGACATCACTGTAAAAAGCAGGCTTGCCCTGACCGAGCAAAACTTTGTAGTATGGTATTCTCTGCTCAGGGAAGAGAAATAGCTTCTTGAACGTGCAGTTGCTGAAAGGGCACTGTGGAGATTTACAGAAACAGGAGCTGGAGATTAATTGTACAAAGTAGTATTTGGCCCTATAGTTTTTGCAAAACCATGGCTAAATAGTGTTCTGCTTCAATTCACTTATTGAAGTTCTTGCAGTTTTTGTCTGTAAGCAAGCGAAACTGTAGTAAGTACTGAGCAAGTAAAATTAATCTCTACCTAGAATATTTTAATAAATATGAAGGCAAAAATCAGCATATGGTAGTTAACTCTTCTGTTTTGAACTGTTCTTTGAGTTACAAAAAATCAAACAATTGGTATGCTGTTTGTTTCCATAAATCATAAGTTTTTTTTTTTGTTGTTGTTGTTATTTGTAATTAGAAGTCTGCATAAAGAAGATATATGCTCCTTTCCCATAGATGTATGTTTTGAGCAAACAAAAGTTGTTTTTTTCCCGTTCTGTCTGCTCATTTTATTAGTTGTTATGAATTGCCTTTGCACTTGTTCAGAAATGTAATCTAGATAAATTAAATGTCTGTGGTATTTCTCATATAGAGTGAAAATGCCACTATACTCGACCTGAAGTGGTTTGTTCCTGAAGAAAATTTCTGCAGTTCTCTGAAAATAAAAATCCAGTTTTGTTCAGGAAAAAAAAATATTGCAATTAGCGCAACTCACACAAAACTTTGCAGGGTCACACTAGGATGGGTCAGGAAGAGGTTTTAGGGCACCAAATGATTTTTGAGAGTCCCCATTTCATGTTTGTGTTAAAGTTCATAACTTAACTCCTGATTCATGTAAAGTGTTAATCTTTTGAGTCTATTTTTATCGCAGTCACATTTCAAAAGACTAAATTTATTTTGGCTAGTCTCATACTGTATGTTTTATAAATATTACTTATTTATACTGACATTTTCTAAAATACAAAGTTTGCTCACTGTTAAGTACATTACAACCCATCCTGATGTGCAAGCTGAGGTGCCTAGGAGGTACTGAGCCCTTGGAAGCCTCAGTTCCCTTTGGTTCGGTAGTCTAAGCACCGGTTCAAACACAGGCACATTGGGTAGGTCTGCGTTCGCCGAGCCCTTGTGTGTGTGTGTGCACTGCAGCAGGAAGCTGGGTGCAAAGTGCAGTAGTCACCAATGTCGATGTTCACCTCCTTACATAACCCGCCTTACATAAACTCCTGAAGCTCAGAGTGCGTGTGAACTGAGGTAACAGTAAGATTAGCATGCGATTCTGTACCAGCCAGGATACAACATTTATTGGCATGCCTTCCAGTGAAACTGGAAGTGGGAAGGTTTCTGAAGAGAAGAGCTGAAAAAAAAGTGGGTTAAAGACAGATTTTAATATGAAGAAGTAGGGAACTCTGTAGCATATCTGTTCTACTTGGTGCAGAGACTTATTTTATTATTACAAGGATAAATCTGAAAGTAACTGTTACTATTGAAGCCATTTTACTCCTTAAAAATGTGAGTTTGCGTTGCTTATGAACTTGCCAGATTCTTTTTTTTTCTATTTTTTTTTTTTTTAATATTTGGCTGGATTTGAGGTGGGGATGGATTTATTGAAAATGATTGAGCTATGTCTGAGATTAAACCTCGAGATGTATGGTTGTGTTCATGGCAATATTTAGCTTTTTACTAGGAAATTGGGCATTCTTGAGCAAGAAGGCATGTTGTGAAATTTGGGAGGCTCCTGTAGTTGATTCTGCATAGGGCACAGATTTTGTCCTTTCTTTAGAAATTTTACTCATATCCTAAACTCATATCCTAAAACAAACAAACAAACAAAAAACAACAAAACAAAAACCCTTAGTCTGCATTTGCTCAGAGTTAACTTGTAGGAACTTTTGCCACCTCCCTCAGGTTCCTTCCCCTTAGCATACTTCTGCTCAGAATATGCAAGACCTAAGAGTTTTTTCCACTCAATGGCAACAGGATGACACATATTCTGTCAAAATTCCACACCATGGATTTTTGTCAGATGTGGTCCTTCAAAGTATACAAATCAGTCTTCTGGAGGACCTAGCAGGACACTTGAATTGTATAAATCTCAACAGGATGAAGGATCTAGTGACAGCTTGAGCAAAAAGCAGCTTATCCTCTGCATATTGTGGGAAACAGCTCTACCTCTCACTGAATAAAGTGTAACAGACATCTTCTTGGCCAAGTGAGCTGATGTCCCCTAGAGTAAATTGTTCAAATTTGAGTCAATTATATGTCTGGGAGCTATAACAATTTATATCTTCTGTGGGGAGAGGACATACTGACCACTCAGTTATTGAGGATAGTCAGAGACGGACTTGGTAGACAGTTATGCAAAATCCACAAACTGTGGATTCTGTTACTGTAAGCTGAGGCTGGAAATGACATGCTTGCTGGACAAAGCAGACCTATTCCTAAGATAGCAGCAGATAAAAATCTGAATTTTTTTTCTATCTTCAGGAGTTTGGAGAGGATCTTATATAAAGGGGATTATATCATTGTGGATAGGGCAATCTCAGTTTATCTTCCAGGCCACTGAGGAAACGGACTTTGACTGCCCACCTGAATGACGTGAGTGCGAGCAGCAGCATGTCTTGTTGATGCTCCTGGAATCCTTTATCACGCTGCAGCAGGTCAGGCTAAAGGCCATGCTAACATATTAAGGCAAAACCAAATAGTGACCGGTTTCCCTGCAGCCCTGTGCTAGAAACAGGGCTATTTCTAGCACAACAGAAGGGCTCCTTTGTGACCTGCAAAAGTAACAGGTCTGCAGAATCCCAAAGTGAGACAGGGACACACACTTTCTGACTAAATGCACTAATGCCAGTGCTTGCCAAATGGTAGAGGACTTCCGCTCTTAGAGTTCCAGGAATTATAGACTTTGGATATGGTCATTTAGGAATCTGTTAAAAAACCAACACTAGATGGAATAAACTATTTTTCTGTTGATTCAGACTAGTGAATGTCAGATCTTTGGAAAGTTTGAGAAGGTCCAGTCCATGATTACCTTTCACATCACAAAGCAATATTGGAAAAAATACCAGGGTTATGACTTGTTCCACATCCAAAATACACTTTTTTGACCTATGTAGCAATCTTTCAGAAATGTATGGACTGCATTCTGGCACAGGCAGGATATTACCCCATGAGCAGCTGCCTCCTTTGAAAATGATGCAATCTATACCTAAAATGAAGAGTCCCACTTGTAATGGCAGTAAGTATAGAATAGCTATCTACAAAACACAGCTCTCACTATCAGTGTGATTAATGTGCTGTCCTTCTTTCTGAGATAGTTCTTTTCTGACTCAATAACTCACTTATCATGCAATCCTGAGGACAAAGAAACAGGTGGGCTCCTTTCTGGATATTGTGGGACTAATTTAGACAGATGGTTTGAAATGTTTCCACCCTTACCTACCCTACCAATAAACTTCATTAGGATCTTCAGGATGACAGTTTAGAGAGAGGCCTAACAGTAAACTTTCAGGACTCCCAAAGAGAAACTGTGTCCAGCTCTATGCAAATTGAGTCTCCAAATAGTCAAAGAAGTCTCAAAAATACCAATAAATAGCATTTATTCCCAGCATTCAGACTGCTGGGAAGAATACTTAACTCAGTTGTTACAGAAGAGGAGAAAATAGTCATTGAGACAGAAAACCTGGCAGCAAAATGGCCTACTTAGTTACTGAAATAAAAGTAGCATCTACCTCATGATTATTTTTGTTTGTTTATTGTGGATCATGAGTCACTTTAGTGAATTTATTCAATGAGAAACACAAATAGAAGATTTGTGGTATGCAATCCCTTAAGATACTTTTAAATATACTTTTTTTTGCTTTCTGACATCAAAAGTATGTTAAAACACATGAACCCACATTGACGGGTCCTAAAACTCACAGACTCAGACAAGCTCAGGCAGAGAATGCAGTGGGCATCATGTGGAAGATCTGGCCAGAAGATGTCGGCTGGGAAGCGGTCACTGCCTATGAGAATTCTCACTGACGTCTGGCTCAGCAGCTGCCCTCAGTGACATCTTATCCCCGTGGATCCCCAGAGCACAGAGCACAGTTTGGCCCAATTGGAAACAAACATGCAGAACAACCCCCCTTTTTCCTACTTCATGACATTCTCTGATAATCATCTGTCCATCTCAGATGGAAAAATATTTGTGAGTAGGGAACAGCACAAATGTATGCTTGAGACAGGGCTGAATATGTGTGAAAACAAATCAGTGAGAGCAGGCTTGCTTTTCACTTTGATAGGAATCATCGCTGTTTGTATAGATTAGCCTGCACATAGGAATCTAAAAATGCAGATGTTTTGAGTTTTGTTTATTTTTAGAAGGTATCTGTTTTGTGTCGCTCTGGAGTTTTGCCATTGATTGGTGAAATTTGCTCAGTGGGATCAAAAAGACGGAATAAAAAGTGATTGAAGGCACAAATTATGTTGACTGATTGCAATGTGTAAAAAAGTACTAGAACAGAACAAACATTATGACTAAGTGAGAACAACAGAAAGAGAGTGAGGAAGGAGGATATCGACTGAAGATGGTTTTATTTGTTAGAAGCTGAGCTGAGATTAAGGTTTTATTTTTAATTAGCAGTTGAGGTCAGACTACGTAGGGGAAAATGCACAACAATTATTTCTGGAGGTTGATTAAGCAGTAGAATCTGTGTGTGCAAAGCATGTTTGTGGCTTCAGAGCAATCACTTTTTGCAAAATCTCTCTGCATGGTAGTTCAACCAACATTTCATTCAAGTTGACATCTGGTTTGCTTTCCCTTGAGGCTACAATACACTACTTTCTTGCCCCTCTTGAGTCTTCTTGTCAAAAAACCCAAACCTAAAAACCTAAGTTGCTCATATTATAATTGAAATAACTCTTTTGCTTTCCTTTCTTGTCTCCAGTGAGAAACCACAGGAATCACCTTCCTTCCATAACAATAAAAACATGATTAGTAATAGTTAATATTTTTAAGTACACTAATTTCCTGCTTCAACAGTGTGGCTTATCTTTAGAAGCTTTCTTGACCGTATAATTTTTAAAGAAAGACTCTGAAAATGACACAGCTGACCTGTTTCTGAAAACTTATCAATCCAGGGATATCTACGTTAAGATACAGAAGGCAGCTGAGACTTTACGTCTCATCACTGCATGGCCAGCTTTGTCAAGAGGAAAGGCCAGCTGGGCACAATCAGTGGATGCTCAAAATAAAGCATATTCCCTGAGCATGGGGTAAAAAGAAAAAAAAGAAAAAAAAAGAAAAAAAAAAAAAAAAAAAAGAACGACATCATTTCACTGTTCTTGAATGTCTAGGTAGTTCTTGGACAGATTTCTGGGGCTTATACTGAATGCCATAGTTCAGAGTTTGTAGCTCTGTTGACTGAGACTGTAGCTCTGTTTAACATACTTCAAATGAGTGTAAATCATGTTCAGAATTTGCAAAACAGACTTTATTTTCCATTTTGGTTCGAATTCATTTAGGTTACTTAAACTATGGACTAGAAGAATAGTTGGTTATCATGGCAAAGCTAGAAGCTCAGAATTGAAGATCTCTTTGCTGTTAATGGTTATTAGCCTATTTCTCTTCAAAATAATGAAACAGGTTAATTAATCCATTATTGAAAGTATTTGACCTAACGTATCTGACTTTTTGTTGTCAGAGGATTGGAAAATTTAGGGAGTCAGATATCTCTGGAAAATAATTTTAAAAGTTGTCCTTCACCATCCTAACAGCTGTTAGCGTTTGTTTCTCACACCATATGCTGTGTTGCTAGCATCCTTCCAAGAGGCATCAAACCAAAAGGTCCTTATCAATCCTTTGGCCCCTGGCTCTGAAAGCACTGCTAGCTACAATCAAAAGCTACAGCGGCAATGGCAAGAAAGTCTAATCATGTGAACTGACAGCAAAGTAGGGCTCAAAACGAAACACTCCCTTGGGTATATGTGAAACAGTATACCTTTAAGGATTCCCCTCTGCTAAGCTTTGCGCATCAGGTATAATTTTGGCAATTGCGTATTGGGTCGTCTGGAATCCTGTACAAGAGTTTGCTCCATGGTTGAGAGCCCTGGAGCATGAGGAGGGGAGAGAGCCAAGAGAAAGAGCCAGTAAGAAGGGAAACCGGGAGATTCCTAAGTGAAGAAAGACACACAGGTTCAGGCGTGATGAAAAGCAGTGACTGGAAGTAGTCTGTAGAGTTTGCTGAAATTCAGAAAGCCACTGAAAGCTGCTGGAGTAGAAAGCAACATTTCGTTTTTCTAGTTTACTCTCCTAGAAGAACAAGGGGGTAGAAGGAAGTTCACAACATTTTCTTTTACTAAGACACCAGGCTGGACTTTGCCTGTTTAAAGAGTTACTTTGTTCTAGTTTGTATTTTATTAAAACACAACTTTAAAACTGAAAGCTGTTGCTGTTCTGGTGAGTTCCCTTAAAATTAAAAGGCTCTGAGAGACATTTCTGCCTCCTGCACATGCACGTCTCACTTTATCAACGTCAGTGAATACAACATAAAAACTGTGACAGTGCAAGTGTGTGATTTAGCAGATATAAAATGGTTAGTAGAAATACTCCACACAGGTTGTCCACAGCATAGGTTTTATCTTAACTAATATTAAATGTCTCCATCTGAGCTAACTGGCTATCCCTGCTGTTCTCTAGAAGTGCTTATTTCTCAATGTGTATTACGTACACATAGTAATATACCAAATATAGAAGTTTAGACAGGTAGATCATCTGGAGAGCTCTACAGTGAAGATGTTAAGAATTACTTGAGTCAAATGCCCTCATTAGTGGTTATCATTAATGGAAGCAACTAACCACTACTTACTATAAAACGTAGTGGACTGTAAAGCCCATCATTTTATCAAGGGTAGATGCTTTGGGTTTGATACAAGAATTTTAGCACTTTGACTGCAATGAGGACCAGCCTCAATTATTGCAAAAGCATCCCCTCTATTTGAAACTCCTGACTTAATGTAGTGTCCACTGACATAATTTCTACCCTGTCTTATATAGGGCCTGAATTTAATCCTAGAAATCTGTAAGATGCTGTTTCTACATTTGACACCTACTGTGTTATCCATGATGTTATGCTAAACCCTTTGGGGGTAAAATAGTCCTAGGTGTTCACAGAACATGATCCTGATGATTGAAATCTTTAGCTTTTGTGGCAATTTCAATAATCTATCAATGATACCAATTAATTTTCACTTCACATTGCCATTTTAATACACTAATGTTTCAAGTCACTGCCTTATTTCATGGAAATGCTATCCTTTTATTTCACTACCAAAAATGGAAAAAAAAAAAGGCTAAATTCCCATAGCAGATGTCTCCAAAAATGTACATTCCAGATCCTTAAGATACTGTATGACCGATTCTTTAATGAGCATACAGACCTTTTTCAGGGCATATGACTTGGGAATTCTTAAAACATCATCATAAAATTGAGTTACACAGCCAATAAGGTTCTTGTAAAAACAAAACACATTATATTCCTGGTCTGGATTGAATGTGACACTAATTGCAGACACTATTGCTTGTGGCCCATTGCCTCAGGGTACTGCTGTTTTAAAAGTGATCTCAAAAGACAATAGTGTCTTCAGACTAGGGAAACTGGGATTTGAATTTCTAGTAGCAAAGTGACTATCCTTTGGCTTTTTTACTCCAAAGAGGAACAGAAGAAATCTCTAAGTAATCCTAAAAGCAGACCACAGTTATTAGTGTCTCAACAATCTCAGAAGAAATTGAAAAAATTAGTCGCAAAAGTGTCAGAAATTCTCAGAGTTATCACAAAGAAGTAAAACTGTCAATGATAGATTTGTTACAGAAACCTGAAACTAGATTTTAGCATAAAACTGACAGCTTCATGTTAAAAAAGCCTCTATCATCTTTTCAAACTTTATAATCCTTGTGATTTATTCTAAGTTTTCCAACTAAGGTTTTCCAACTTCTTTACAAACATCACCCATTATTATTTACACAACTGTGCCTTTATGGATGTACATGCATATATAGAGGCCCTTATATGCACATAGATATGCATATAAACACACAAGTATATACACACATACACACAGTTTTCAAACCTTCTGGGCCTATAAAACACCATTAACTCTCAGACTTCTCAGGTACCATTGGCACATATGTTTTATACTTTTAATCACACACAGTATAAATATTACTGCTTAATATGATATCTTGGACAATTTGTAGATCTCTGGTCTTCACAGGAGTTCTAGAGATTACAGTTTGAGTTTGCACTACCTATCCATCAGAATTAAGAATTTCTTTGCGATTATAAATCAGAAAATTGATGCAGTTAAGTGGCTTGGCTGGTGGACTACACTTGGAAGATACGTGCTCTATTCTGTGCTAACTCACAACATTTGGGTAGATAAGTTCCTCATCTTGCTTAAATAGCTGGTTGCTTCTGTAAAGTGTTTTGAACTCTACTACTGGTAAGTTCTGAATAATTTAGAGATAGAGATAAAGATGTTTTCAAAAACCTTACATAAAAGTTCATATGCTTTCTTTTCCTCTCCAAGTCCTTCTTTGGAATCAAATATATAGTTTCCTCTTAAAAGCTCAAAAGAAGTCTTCATTTACCAGATCAAGTTTTATGATGTGCAAATACTTAAAATGCTATCTCTGTAACTTATGTCTGTTCCAAAGAGACTTTTTAGGACCAGCACTCACCATGAAATGCTGAACCTCACCACTGCTGGGGAACAACGGCTCTAAGCAGAACTGTTCAACCACCCCTACTGAGAAGGTTTTTCTTAGGCTCGGATTTGGAATTTCCTGTGTTTTATTTTTTCCGTCATCCTGAAATTATTTCAAAGAATGAAAGATTCAGTTCATGAAAATTTATTCAAACATGTTTTTAGCTTAAGAAAAACTTAACTGTGTTTTTCCAACTAAAAAGTGTACAAAAACATTTGAACCATCTCAGTATCAATATGTTGTCCTTTGTACTGTAATTTTTGGCCATTGTGGTCTCTGTTATCATTCACTCTTGCAGAAAATTACAGATACTCATCTTTGAAAATGAAAGAGTCAATAAATGTACAATAATTATAATGCTGAACTAAATGGCCATATTGCTATCAGAAGAAACGTAGTTCTAATCTTCCTATCTCTGAGCTTAAAATTCACTTACAGCAATTCTACAAAAAATCTATGGCTTTCAAACAGTGACTGGTAATTTTAAGTCACATAAGTAGCAACTATAGCATCTTTGATCTAATAATGATTGTTCACTGATAAAAACTAAGGGGAAAATGTTCAAAGGTTCAAAAGGCAATACGACTGAGAGTCACTGAGACCTAGACACCCAACCTACGCCTTCAGAAATTCTCTCTTAAACAACAGTACTCAAAGGAAAGGTAGAAAAAAAAAACTTGTTTGCATAAAACAAAGCAAAGGCCTGTCTTGAGCAGTAACCTGTTTCTGAAAGGGACTAATAGTCAATAAGTTCTAGCAATAAGTTTCACATCCTAGTCATGCACTAAATAAAAAGGTGCTAATTTTAAATATTTTGGATGATATTTTTATTGTATACTCCTAGTTCTTGTTATGAGACCTCATGAATCATCATTTCATGAGCTGCATGGGGAAGGTGACCAAGAACTTACAGACTTCACCATTTCTCTCCTTAAGCACCTCTTCTTTTTGAGGATGAGTAAGTACATCTAACCTGTTTGTTTAGTTGAGCTTATATTGTGTTACGGGAGGAGCAGCAATGCAAAGGAAGAGTGCTAGTATTTTCCACAAAAGTCTACGTATCTTTCCCCTGTTACTTGTCTTTTGCTGCTTGGGATCCAAAAGCAGTGCTCCATGAGCAACTACATCATCTTCCACTCTTGTTTAAGAAGGCCCTTGAGAACCATTTTGATATAAAAGGAATTGCAGTTTTGTGCCGCTTGTCTATTCTGACCTCATTTTCTCTATACCTTTGGCAATATAAGAAAATTGCAATAATAATAAATTTGCTATTTTCAAAAGGCTCCCACACTGCATTTTTATTCTGGTCTCAGTATTTGACTCCTTCCAGTTGACACCTCAGAGTTCTCTTCTCTGAAGTTAACGAATAATCCTTTTGTATTGCTTTTTCTTCCAACTTGCCCATGTGAGTCATTTACACATGAAATTTTAAGCTTTTAATGTAATATTATATGGATTCAGAGCTCAGATATTTAGATGAACACATTTTGGAAAAGCTTGGAGTCCTTGAGCTTGTAAGACAGTACATTTTGTAAACTGCTTGCGATATGAGGTGCTTCTGCAGCTTTGTAGCTCTCATTTCTCTTCTATAATCTGTGTTGTGGCCCAGTGACTTTGTGACTTGAGTTCTCATTAACTCTTACAACCTAACTTTCTTCCAAAAAAATTAAATTTAAAGCAAAAAGCGCATGAGTTGGAACTTGGGTGATCTGTGTCTGAAATTCTCACCTATTGGCATAGTCTTCAGTGATCTTGCGTTTTCCATTGACTAGAAGTGATAAAAGTGTTTGTCCCCGGAAAAGTGATGGAACGGCTAGTGCTGGCCACTGTCTCTAGGCATGTGGAGGACAAGAAGGTGCTCAGGA
>JAWLRI010000731.1:2633071-2660265 GCA_034781795.1 Crypturellus tataupa
TTGGACTAGATGACCTCTAGAGGTCCCTTCCAACCTTAGGCATTCTATGATTCTATGATTCTATGATTCTATGATCTTCTTGAAGGAAGGCTGAAATTAACATTTTCCTCTCAAGTATAAATTTACAGCTGCTCATTAAGTAATAAAGGAATTGCTTATGCGTCTCTTTATGTAGCGTTATACATTTGAATCATAAATTAACCTGTTTGTGCAGAGTTTGCTGGCTGGAATTATTTGAATTTGATCCTCTGGGGGGAAAGTATAAAAAGTTTAGGAGGAGACATATTAACCTTCATTTTCAGTCAGTTTTGCTGAGACATACACTGCTAATTAACATCCATCCATCAACTCCCTTGCCCCTATCACAAGCCTCTAGAAGCAAAATGAAAGAAAAAAAACCCTTATGCCCTATAAAATAAAGTGGACGTATCTTTTTTGTCTACGCTTCTTTTCATCATAAGAATGAGTTGTGTTCTATGATGAAAAGGACTTACGCAACTCTTGCAAGTTATTAAACTCAAAGTTTAATAACTTTGCCAGTATCTGAAAGCTGAGTGGGTAAAAAACTCTGAAAATATTACAAAACTACTGTATTTTGTATGTAAATAAGCATTTTCTTGGGCCATTGAAACAAACAAAAGAGCTTTAAATAGTAATTACATATCATTATATATAACATACATAATATTAGATATTAGATATATCATGTTTAAAATATAATGTTGGAGAAAGACATGAACACTAACGAAGAATGTGATTTTGCACAGAGCTATAATAGTAACTGTGACTGCCGTCTTCTGGGTAGCCTTTCAGCAGGAAGCATGGGCTATTAACTTTTGAGGAATTTGATTCCTCCACTTGTCATAAAAGACTCTTCATAAATTCAAGCTTAAATCTTCTCTAGTAAAATGGAACAACAGCTATGGAAAACTCATGCTCAAGCATGAGAAAAAATGTCTGATATCTGAGGGATTCATAGATGTAAAGTGAAGAGTGAAAACAGTCTTTCCTAAATGTTTCTATTTAAATAGATAGGTGTGTCAATTTCTTATGATTTTTTTCTCTTTTTATACTAAGTATTGATAAATTTAATATATAGAAAAGAAATTAACTAGATGAGGTATAGCTAATTTAAGCTGTGAGTGGAAAATATGGTCTCTTTCTATGGTCTCTTAGAAACAACCTTTCTAAGGTTGTTCCTTAGCTGGGGGCAAGGTGCAGAAAAAAAACCCACATCTGTTTCAATTTATCATGTCATAAATATTATACCTAAAAGCCAAAAAAAAAAAGGGTGTGGAAAACCTGGAGCAACTAAAGAATTTCAGTCTTGAAACTTTGAACTCTAAAGTAGTGGTAGCCTTACTTTAATACATGCCTTATGATAAAAAAAAAATGTTTTCTCAGTAGTGATTTTTAAAAAAAAAATCCAAATGATGTGATCTAGTAAGAAAAAGACCATGTTGTAGATAGATAGAGAGTAGCAGTGGTTGTGTGTAACAGTAAGGGGATGAATGGATTTTGAGGGGAGGTGCCTTATTACTACTTTGGATGATTGCTTTGAAGCAGAAGATCAGGAAAAAGCACAGAGGTGCCTAGATAGGCTGCTCAGCTAGGAGGAGATCTGCAGGAAACCTGGACCAAGAGGAAAGATAATGGTTCATATATCTTCTGTAAAACAGATGTGAAATAAGAGACGACAGTTGGAGAAACTCTACATATAAGATCAGTCAAGGTTTTAAGAGTGTCATAGCAGCAGGTCATGGTTCATATGGTTTGGATTGAATACTGTTTAAAGTATTAAAAAACACTTATTTTCTGGACAAAAAAGAATTTAAGTATGGTTACAGCTTGGAAAAGTTTGGTTTTCTGTCCAGAATTTGGCAAGTTTTACTGTGGACTCTTAATTTGGTGAGCTTTACCAAGTGAGTTTATATCTACCCTGTTGCCTCTCCCTTTATATATATATTCATTATAATCCACTATGAATTTATTTATACATGGCACAGAACACAACGTGTGACCAGAAAAGGCTGCATAAAATTAATGCAATGCAAATAACCTTACTCTCACACACCAGTTTTTAATGGTTGTCAAGCTGATGTTTAGCTAACCTAGACAGCATACAAGAAACAGGAAATAAAGTTAGGCACAAAGGAGTATAGAAATGTTATTTAGGAGACAAAACAGGAAGGCCAAAGCCCAGCTGGAGTTAAAACTGCCTATATATATATATATGCCTATATGTGTGTAAAATGGTGGTTCACTACTAAAGTGGGTTATCCAGAGGGTCTGTGGGGGTCTCCATTCTTTCAGGATGTCAATACCTGATAAAGCTAAACAGATTTAGTGTCAGCATTGTCCTGCCTGGAATGGGAGGTTAGATCAAATACTATCCAGAGGTCCTTCCAATAAACAGTTTTTGTTTCTCAAACTCTAATTCTAATTCCTTCTTCCTAATGCACTGGGTTCTTCCACTGTTTCAATATTCCTAAAAAAAAAAAGAAAAAGAAAAAGAAAATTATTTTGCATTGTGCAAGCCATTTTGTTGGCAAAGAGTATGGAAGTTTGAATTGACAATAGGGGAAATATAAGTGATAAAGAAGTCAGAACTGATTTGCTTTTTACACAATTAAGGTGGTATCTGTCAACGCAGGAAGGATCTGAGGAAGAACTTGGGTAAGAAACTAGATTTTTTGTTTCTTTGTTCCAATCAGTTGCGGGATCAGGATCACCTTGGTGGAATTATCTAGTAACTCTAAGAGCTATGGATGCTCTCATCAGTAAGATCTCAATAAGTAGAAGCTGTCAAATAAGTAGACTGCAGAGAAGAGTTCTATATTACCAGATACTAAAAGAACACTTTGGGTTATAAATATCCATAAGCTTTAATGGAGAAGAGAACTGTGCCTGTCAGCGGAAAAAAAATACTATCAACCTGTGATGCCCTACACAAATAATGTCAAACTTGGGGCACGATGCAGATTAAGGTGCACTTTAAGCCATCTACTAAATGGAGTATTAGCTGGAAACTGGATCTTGCCATCAATGAAAAATAATTTAATACATCTAAGGGCCAGTTATTGGTTCACCCATCTCAGCTGTAGAGGCAGTAAAGGCAAAAAAAAAGTCCTTTTGACTGTAAGAAAGTTGTCTCTTTTCTATTATTGAGTAAAACAGTGAGTTTTGTTCCTGATTGTGATTCATGGCAGTATCTTGAAAATAAGTATTTTTTGCCTTAAACACAAGAACACTCCTTGCTTCTGTTAAAAAAAAAAGTCATTGTACCCCAATGGAACATGAGCAATACTTTCTAATGTGCTATGTCAGAGAAAATAGTAAAGAATGTATTTAGTCTTATGTGAGCAACTGATAGGCAACATTGTGGGTAGACAGTCTAGGCTTTCCTAGTTCAACTTCTGCTATTAACTTGTCATTTGACTCGTAGCAAGATGTGTTATTTCACTTTACCTTGTCATCATCACTATACCTTATCTTTACCTTGCTACAGTAAAAATGAGGTTAATTATCTCTGTATAGCTTTTATAACAACTTAAGAACTCTGGGAACCAAAAATGCTAAGTACTTTAACTGGGCAGGGTGTTTCCAGGAAAAATGGAGACACTCCTTGAAAATTTACTGTTCGGTTTGATAGGTTTCCATGATTGCTATGGTAAAAGAGTTTCTTTGATTGCAAATATTTTCATCCCAAATTATATTTAGACTCAGACTTCCAAAGACTGTCCAAATTTTGATGTCTGAAAACAAGAATAAAAAAAAGAAACTAAAGGGCATGTGTCTTAGAAGAGACAAGGACACAGTTAAGAAATTGCAGGGAAAACAGCCAATAAGGCGAATGGAGCAATGCAGAGTTTGGAAGGCAGGAATGAGGATAATGTAGATAATGGGAGGTTAATGAATGGATCATAAGAGAGGCTGTCCATAATGTAGATGATTACTAGAGCAGCATTTTGGATGAAATTAATAACATAAGTGTGAGAAAGGCCAGAGATGAGGCAGCAGTAGACAAAGCAGCTAAAGATGATCAAGTCTGGACTTTTTTTTTCTGGCATTGACATCAAAGAAAAATAGGTAGATTGAAAAGGGAGAAAAAAGAGAAGTAGAGACAATTATAAGAATAAAAAGATGGAAGAAGAGAAGAAGAAAGAACTTCTGCATGGTGCATGCTTATGGAAGTCAAAGGAGGAAAAAAAAAAAAAAAAGAATAGACAGTTTGGGAGAGGAGACCTGAGAAGTCTGGTTTTAGCCTGGCCTGAGCAGCCAGAGCAAGGCGGCTCTTAGTGTCTAACCAGATATGCACTGCCTGTAAGATGTACCTTGCAGGTATGCCAAGCACAGAAAACTAAACCTTGATCATGATTTGGAGCCTGCTTACAGAAATCACTGAATTGCTGAATTTGCTTGCTAATTTTGATAGATAAATCTATGATTAGTCATAATCTATAGCAATATAACCATTAAAATCCCAAAATCAAAAAAGAAGATCTTGTTATCCTATTACTTACTTTATACACAAATGGACAAAAGTAACACTTTCCAATTTTTAAGATATGTATTTCTTCTTCATGATTTTTAATCTCAGATTTTGTGCAAATAAGATAAATATTGACAGCAGCAATACAAAAGGTGAAAAATATTTACAATTTGAAATATATTTTAAATACGGTTGATATTTGATGAATGATGTGGAAGATGGAAGTGACTCAAGGAGTGCTTTTGGAATCTTTGTGCGAGGCATGACAGTTTGGGTATGTCCTGCTGCCGACCATATAGGCCATACAGCTGCTCAAGAAATACGGTTTTAATATGAAAATATAAAGTCTTAGCATGAAAAGATGAGGGAATCTAAAAATCTGGAGGTAATTGAGATACCCAGGGTTACTCTCCTTTAATGCTTTGTGTACAAAATGAGGCACGACTACAGGGCCCAAAGTATCCTTTGAACTGCCACCTCAGTTCCAGGCTTGCAATGCCTTCCTGATGTGAATGAAAAGCATCTCTGATCTCTCTTTATCCCAGCGCATTTGCCATAGGGAAGACAGTAATGTGCACAAGGGTACATAATAACTCTGAGTATTGTATCAGAGGAATCATCTTGGTAGATCAGACTCTGTAGGTCTACCATCCAGAATCTAATGGCCAGCAACAAGCTTTCTACACGTTTGCTCTAAAATTTCAATGTTATCATCCCTTCGAAATATCCAAATATCCTTTTGCCTTTTGCTATTCATAAGTATTCTGATTTAAGTTTTTATTTTTTCTTTCTCTTTTTTCTTAATTAGGTATATAGCTACAAGGCATATGTCTGTATGCCTAATACAATGAACTACAAGCTCTTGCTCAGCCATAAGCTTCAACAGCATTTTGTGGCACTGATGAAAAACGCAGTCTTGTTACAAAATAAGAAAATACTTGCTTTTATCTGTTTGAATTTGTCACCTTCTGATTTCATTGAATATTTCTGTTCTTATGCTAGGAAATAATCATAACAAGTACAGTTACAAACCACTTCACATATTAGACATTTCTTGCATCTGCAGCTGGCTTAAAGATGAAAGGTAGAAAAAAAGTTATAGGACTTCCTACAGTTACCTTTTTTCACATTTAAGTTCTAGAGAGAAAAAAAAATAAGGTAAAAATTACAATGTACAACCAGATCACAATAGAATGATCAGTGACAAAAGTCTGTCAGTAACATTATCTCTTCAGATATAATGTGCAAACATATTATGTGCTTCAAAAATTAATTTTCCTTATCCTTTCAGTCTAACTGCAAAAAGGCCAAACTGGGTGGGATAACATTGCAAACAAAATGAGCATATATAATAAAATCAGAGTGATGGAATAATTTTAATCTCTTGTGTTAGGATACTTTCTTAGTTAATTTTTTTCTGTAAGAAGAGATTCAACAAGGATGATTGAGGTCTGTCACTGGATTCTAGTGGCTTTTATATAGATTTTGTACACAGCGAAATTAGTAAGAAGCCCAAAAACAGCCTAGAAGAAAGGAACATGCTGTGTTGTTTGTGGTGTCTTACAGATCTCAAGCAAAGAGCTTTTATAGATTTTTGTTACAGGGAAGCATATGGAAGAGTGGCAAGCTTTTCAGCAAGGAAAGACTTGTACCACAAGAACTCGTATTGAATGGCATTTTTTTCTGGTTTTGTAACCAGAACCATGTAAGTGCTCTAGAAATAATTTAAGTTCATTCCTCCCTTCATGTTCAGCTGCTGGAGCATAGCCATCACATTGCATCTGCCTTTGCAAAGGTGGACTGGCACAATGGATAAATCTCAGTGAAAGGAGACAGTCATTCATCTGAGACTGCAAGACTGTTAATGGTGGAAACTTTTATTTTACCTCAGATGTTTAGCATACTTATCAGTCACATGAAAACTGAGTTCATGCTATAAATGGGCACTATAATGCTATGGGTACAGGATCGCTCTCAGATAGAGCTGTCCTTGAGTCGTATGGGTAGCTAGGCTAAGATAATATGCTAGGCTTCCTCAGCAGGCAAAGGAAAAATCTAAGATGGGATAAAATGGTCTTTAAGGGTGTCATAGAATCATTAAATCATTATAGTTGGAAAAGGTCTTCAAGATCTTTAAGTTCAATCTAAGAAAGAAGTATCTAAGAAAGAAGTGTGAGAAAAGCAGATGCTTTAGCTTCTGAAAGTGTGTTTATCTATGGATAAGAGAGGGAGTCTGCTCTAGACTAGACTAGATGCCAAACTGTTAAAAAGCTCAAGTTTGCTGGTCTGGATCCAGCACTACTTGATTAAGACTTGAACAAAATGTTTCCCTTTGTTTTATGCTACTTTCCTGATCTAGTTTTGGGCTAATACAGCACTGCTAGTCCTGATGTACCTGAAGGGTCTAATTGAAGTTAGTTGGACTGCTCACTTTCTTATGGCTAAATACATACTTAAACATTCACAGGATGGGACCTTTACCACCATTCTTTATGCAACTAATTGTATTGACCCTTATTTTAATTTTAGTAATTTTTTTGTCGTGTTGATTCACTGCCTTCACAGAGGTACAAGTTGACTAGTGTTGATAGAGGGCTACCTGACTTACTCCGCTATGGTAAAAAGAAGATCAATTCCTCTGAATGTTACAAAGAGGTAATGAAGTTAATGATCCTGAAATATGATGTATGTTCTGGAAGTTCTGTAGCATAAAGCCTTATTCTAAAGATCTGATTTTAATATGGTAGGATTTATTATTAATTCCCTAGGTCTAGGTGATTATTTTACACAATTAACAAATTTTAAATACTTTTCTATATAAACTTTCAAAAGAGTTGTCTTATGCTCCTTATTTGCTGGAAAACTGTTACAGTGGAGTTATTAAAAGGTAAAATTTAGTAAGTCTGTTCATTAGGGCAACAGCAGGTTACCTATAGGAGAGCAGGGATAGACAGAGAGGGTCTTCATTACAGAGGGTGAAGGCTAGTGATGCACTGGTTTTAACTGACTTGGAAAAAGCTTTGTTTTTTTCTTTCAATTTGATATGAATGACTTCTTTCTTCCCGAGGAGAAGGAAACTGTTAAATTCCTATTGATTACAGTGTTATCTAATGGCAAGGAGGGAGCCTGGCTCCCTGCCGCTGACCTCAGCTGCAAAGTCAACCATGTTTGCTGCAGCTGAATCTTGAAGAATAAATCCACGGAGCATTTTCCTGACTGACAAAATTAACAGAGAAGGAAAAGGACTATGCCTGGAAGGAAGTAGTGATGAATGTTAATTTAGGAAAGGTCCAGTTTCATATAATTTCACTAGTTGGCACTATGTATTCAATTACTGCCGTAAAGATGCAATATGCTTAGAGGTTATTATTGCAGGAAGTCAAGTACACCTGCTATTCGGAGATGGAGCTAACCGTTGTTCAAAAAAACCCCCAAATCTGCTAGTATGAATAAGTAATAAGCTAAGGTTCAGTTGTGCACTGACTTTCTGTGTGACTTACTAACTTTGAGCTTGTCACTTACTGTTGTCTAAAAACTAGTCAATGGGCTTAACAAGTGGCAAAAAAGATGAGGAAAGGAGAATGATGGCATCTGCTTTAGAAAAGGCAGGTCAGGCATGAACACAGCTAGACGAGTCTGAGTTCCCGCCAGCTGTCTGTACATTTGTTATCAGATTGCAGTCTTCTCAAACACATTGGCAAAATAAGTGAAAGTAAAGCTATCAAGGGTCAAAAAATTACTTCAGAAATGAATTTAATATGGTCATTCCAGTTTTCAGATTTTAATGATTTTAAATTTTTGATGTTTGATTTGAATATTTCTCATTTGAATGGGATATAATTCCACTTGAGACATATTAAAGACTGTTCCTCCTTGAATTAGGCTTTGAATTCTGAATCACAGACCTGCATGGGACCTCAAGCGGCCATCTTGTCTATCTTCCAATTGCAGATTTATCTATATTTAAATTACTTCTGACAGATGTTTATTCTTAAAGACCTTCAATGATGGAGGCTTTACAATCTCCTGTGTCATTGTCTTCCAGAGTATCTCTCTTCTTACTCTTAAAATCTGTTTCCTAATGCTGTAATTTAAGTGCATTACTTCACGGCCTAGTTCTCTGAAGATGTAGACAGCAAGTTGTTCCTTTTCACTTTGTGTCAGCTTTTTGTATATTTGAAGACTGTTATCATACCTTGCCTTCTAATTACGTGTTGAGAACACTTCAGCTTCCAAAAGGGACAACACAACAGTCTGTAGAGGCAGAGAATTTATATAACAACCGTATGATCTAGAAAGCAAGAGTCCTGGTCATCCAAGTGATTACACTAACTGAGCAGTTACGCCTTTGACTGGAGGGTTTCCATATAGGCTGCCCTCGGAAGATGAGGGATTATGAACATTTCTTTGTAGTTCCCTCCTTAGTCAATACTTTTTTTTTTATAATCCCCACTGCTTGGGAAAGAGAATGTGCTGTTAATGCTTCTCTGTTAAGACAATATTTGTTAAACCTGTTAAATATATAACTGTCGTACTACACTGATCTACCCACAAAATCCAAATGAGAAAGAAACAAGCCTATATATTCATTTACCTATTTTATATCCTAACCTATACCAATAGCTCCTACACTACCTTCTCAATTAATTTTACTGCAAATCTATTAAATATCTGAGCTCCCCTCTGGCTAAATCAGCAGCTTATGATGGTTAGTTTAAGGTTTAGGCCTGTAATCCCCTTCTTACTGGCTATGTGACCTTCTGGCAAGCCACTACTCTGAGCTGGTATTAATTTTCATAATAAAGTAGCAAGAGCTGCCTACTGCCTTTTTTAGGGTACTTCACAATTAAATCATCAGAGCATCGAATGAGTTTATTTTAGAGAATACTCTTTGTTTTTTGTCCTTCTTCGCTGTGTGTTTTACTACTTTGCCAAAAATGTTATGGGCAAAGCTTGGATACAAAGCTTCCTATGACTTTTTTTTTTCCCATGGTGACACAATTAACAAATCTGCATGTTGGCAATCCTGAAAGGATGTTCATGCTTGGTCTTGCAAGATCATATGGACTTGGTGGTCAGTATAGGGAATATGGGAAGCCTGTCCCTGCAGCCTTCGCAAATTTATTACAAAACCAACATCTTCATTATTGTATAGATGTTTCCACACAATCTGATGAGAGTAGGATGTTACCTTAATAATTTTGTGACTATGGCAATAATTTTATAGCAAAGTTTTTCATAGTTTTACTAGCAAATGTACTTAAAAATCATTTAGAAGTTTTTTAAAAAAGGTTATTTTTCATTCTCTTCATTAGCATGAAAAAATAAACATTTTTAATGCTTCTTGCATCAAATCTTTCAGAAGTCTCTACTCACTGCCGCAGCTCTGTTTTATATTCCATTCATTGTTTACTAGTAGGGATACAGAATCTGCAATATCTTCAGTCTAATAAACAGTTGCAGCAGCCTCTTATCTGTGGAATCATGCAGCCTTGGTCTTCTGTGCAGAAGTGTTTTTGCTCTGATTCCTGCCCTACCTGCCTCTTTAGAGTGACACTCAGTTTAATTTGGAAGTCAATAATGTGGTAGTACCTGTAAGCAACACAGTGAGACATCATGGAGGCTAGAGTGGTAGGATTGATATGAAGGAGCAGCTCAAATGTATGGAGCTTTGTGTAAGATGTGCAACAAGCTGAGTGAGAACTTGTGGTTCAGCATCCGAGGAAGGCCAGTGAGGGTGACATCATGGAAGACTGTATTACAGACCACTGAATCAGTGCAAACAAGTGGCTGAAGTCTTCTTAAAATAGCTCAGGAAAGTCTTTGCATTCTGGGACTGTGGTTATGGGGACTTCTGACCTCCCTGACATTTGCTGAACAGGCCACAGGGAGGGAAACAAGCTGCCTGGGGGTTTTCTGGATGGTGCTAGCGATAAATTCTTGATACTGGCGAAACTAGGGTGTCACACAGCTGGATCTGCCATTCACTAGCAAGGAAGAAATGGCTGAGAATATAATAATGAATGAAAGCCTTAGCCACAGGAACCATGAAATAATGGAGTGCAAGATCCCGAGGCGGGTGAGGAAAACAAGCAGCACAGTACAGAGCGTGGACTTCAGGAGAGTAGACGTCAGCTTATTTGGGGAGTGGGCAAGGATGGGGATCTCCAAAGAGTAAAGGAGCTCAGGAAAGATAGCAGGCCAGTAATCACATCACCTTTAAGCATATGAGTGGTACATTTTGATACTCAGGAAGTCAAGAAGACTTGGTAAATAGGCTAGTTTTTCCAAACAGGAAACTCGTGACAGAACTCCAATGCAAAATGGCATATACAGAAGGTGGAAGAAAGGTTACAAAGGAAGAGCTGGCAACACTGCATGAGCATATGGGGATGGTTTTATGACAGTCAAAACTCAACTGGAATTGACATTTGCAAAGAAAGACAAAGTCATCAAGAAGAGCTTGTATATTAGTAGCAAAAAGTTAAATAAGGGAAATGTAGAGCAATTGCTGAATGAGCGGGGCAATTCAGTAACAGCAGATAGAGGTAAGGCTACGGTACTCAAGGTTTTACAAGCATGGACTTCCAGATCTATGTGCTGAGAGTAAAAAAGAACTATCAGCAATGGATGAGGATCAAATCAGGGAGTACTTGTACGAACTGACCCATACAAATCCATGGATCAAATAAGCTGCACCAAAACTTAAAAAAAAAATGCCCTGCAGGACATAAATCATAGAGTGGTTGAATGGTTGAGGTTGGAAGGGGCCTTTGGAGATCACCTAGTCCATCATATATCATCTATGGTTTTTGTTTTTATTTATTTATTTGGAACACAAGCTAAAGCTTTACTGACATGGAAAGAGGGAACTTGCATGGTTCCTCTCCCATAGGAAGGGTTTTATTCTATCTTTGTGACTTCTGTTCTTAAGCATGAGTTTATTAACTGCACCTTAGATGCCTCTCTGATTTTCCTAGAGATTAAGCATTTTCTTGTGGTGTGACAAGTCTGTAGAAATACCTAGTTGAACCCACTGAAATATATTTGGTGCTCTAAGTCACAAAAGAGAGCAAACAGTCTTACATGGCCTGTATCTCTTTTTAATCTTACTGAGAAATACATGAGACATATGCCATTGGTCTTAGTTTTTGTTCCTACTCTTAGCTCAACACACATTTGGCTCCTGGCCAAATGACACAGACTGGCTGCATATGCACTGCATGAAACTTGGCCCTGAGTCTCCCCTAGGCCACAGCAGTTAGATGAAGGTCACAGGATAGAGTTCATTTTATTATTATTATTATTTAGTTCAAAATACCTAAAATAATGTGATAGCCATACTGCAGCCTCTTAGTACAGGGCTTTTCTAGCACAAAAATGAGAGTGGGTAGGATGCTCTGCTGTGTAGCTTGAGGGTATGAAAGAGCATGTCAAGATACCAAAATTTATGAGATATTTTTGGTGAGTCAAGTCAGTCAAGGTAGTAGGAATGGATCCTGGCAACTGCCCTGAAACACGCTTGGGCTTATGTTGCTGGATGCCACTTACCCTCAGCCAAACTAAGCCCAATAAGGTCTCCTAACAGATAAGCAGTGTGGAAATACTAAGGTCCCATGCTGGAGTTCATACTCTTTTACTTAGCATTATTTATATATGCATGTGTGTATACACACACATATGCCTATATACATACATAGCACTGGTGTGAATGCAGACACCAGCCTTGTGTCTCTGTGTGTGTGTACAGCTAAGTGAACGTTGAAACCTCTGCAGCCTCTGTGCTGTCTCGTTGTTTCTGTGTTTGGTCAATCTCAGTTAAGCTGCTGTGTACAGCTTATCTGCTCTGTGCAGGTTGCAGCAAGATCCTGTCTGAAGCTCAAAAGAACTCAAAAGCAGAAAGAACTCAGTTCCTGCTATTTATTGCTTCTCTGATTGCCCACCTTCTGGTTCCACATATAACATGCCTAATACCATAGGTTAGTTTGATTTTGACATGCCATTGCTGCTGATGAGAAGCACCAAAAAGTCTGAATCACTTCCATGAGACAGCAAGCAGAATTTTCGGGGCAGTGAGGTTGCAGTCTTTTCTAGGCAGAACAGACCTTGTGGGATCTTTCTCCAGTTTTTGGCGAAGAGCCCTGTCAAGCCTTGCACTCTAAACCACCATGATCCTCCTGCAATAGCAACCATTACTGCCTGTCCATGCCCAGTCCTGTCACTGGAGCTGTTCAATAAAGCAATCAATAATCCATCCTTGCTTACCATGTCACTCTGTCTAGTTTTATCAATAAAAAGATGGATCACTATTGCTATTTGGATATTTAAACTGAACCTCCAGATTATTGGTGCCTTCATGGGCAGATCTGGACTGAAATCTACTCTTACTATGAGTGACACTATCTTTGAAGAGGAAGATTTTGTCTCACTCTTTGGTTCCCAGCTTCTATTTTTCTGCAGTCTATACTGTTTTGATCTCATTCACTAGGGCCTACAGTTTTATTATCTGATTGGCATTCATGAAAAAAAATAAAAATAAAATTCTATCACCACTTCAAACAAATCCTGTACTTCTGAATCTTCTCTATTGACTTCTTGAGATTTCCTCTCATTTTCAAGCTGATTGGTGCTTTAGCTGTTTATGTTTTTGTTTTCCACTGTGCATTGGTTAGACTTATTCTGCAACACGTGAACTGACAGCAGCAAGTAGGTTTGTTTGCCTGATCCTGGCTACTGTGTTCTTGACCATGTGGCATCTTCTGGAGAGAGGAAAATGCCTGACTCTTCCCTAAGTAAAGGAGTAAGGTGGGTGAAGTTCATGGGGTAGGGGATGGTCAAAAGGAGGTGGAAGAGATCCTGCAAGCAAGCAGCCCTCCTTCTGGGATATGTCTGAGTGCAGGAGAGATCAAACACAAACCTAGATCTCTAGAGTCATAGGAAGTCATTGAGGATCCTCCTCAATGTTTGCTAAAGACCAAGAAACCATGTAGTTTTTCTTACATCCAGAAAGTGACTAAAACTGTTAGATAGAAAACAAAAAGGAGGAAAGTATCTACTTTTTGAGGGCAGAGTAGGCCTGAGTAAGATTTCTTTCAACCTTTTTTTTATTCTTATATTCTCTCCTGAGAATATTGTGGGTTTTTTGTTTGTTTTCTATTTATAAACTTCATTTTCTTATTCCTCTTGCAATGAAAACCTAGCTTTGAGTATTTACAGATTTTACACTTTAAGGAAAGGGTAAGGGCAGTGCTAGCTCAAAGCTCATGAACAGCTCCATCCGGCTGCCCATTTTCATTAAACTTTGATTGTTTCATGTCCCTAAGCAACCCTTTTCTTCCAGCTGGCAGAAAGGGCTTCTCATGGGTTTTGTACTCAAAAGCCACTCAAACCTGTACAGATCCCTCTTTGTAATCACGGTCTCTCAAAGTCAGTGTTCGTAGCTCTCCATGATGAGAGGTAACCTCCTCTCAACCTGATCAGACTTTCATCCTTAGGTCACGAGGATGTCAGTGCCTGGGTTTATCTTCTGATCCTCCTCAAGAGAATCCAAAAAACAGCGACAGTGCTTCTTTTTATAACTAATCATATGAGTCCCTGCTGCTAAGACAACTGCTTTGCTGGTTGCATGAATTTTTGGGAAATCCAGGTACAACCTCTTCAAGTTTGAAGAATTCCAGTCTGACCTATTTAAATCTCTTATGTTTCACTATGGAGAGAAGAATCAGTGTCATCACAGGAATGCCTTACTAAAGTGCTGCACTAAGAACTTTCAAATGAAAATAGCTTGCAAATGCCTCTATTTGTCATTTACTTTCAAAGCTACCATTTCTCCAAAAGTAGGTGTGAATCTCCGGTGAACCAGAGGTAAGGGAAAATGATACTGTTCTCTGGATTAAAAATGGCATCTAGCAGCGATGACATAAAAATTGACTTAAGAAGCTTTGAGACTTTTTTTTACATGCAAACAGTGTGTGTAAATGCATCTGATGGAACAACATACTTTGCAGTAAAGGCCTTAGAGTTAATAGTCTGGATGCTACAGATTTCAATAGGACAACTATTCATGATGAATACCCTGTTTGTGGGATGAGGAAAGTCAGGGTAGAAGAAGGAAAACCAACTGATTGTCATCTAGTGCAGGTATTTGAGCCAGGGTTAGGTTCAGTCTCTTTTCTGCCTTGACTGCCTATCTTATGCTTTAATTCTTAGTGCCACTGCTCCTATTTCCCTTTTATATATATATATATATATATATATATCTTTCTAAATTGTAGGTACCTCTACAGAGAGAATGTGTTACTAATACCTAACCCAGTCAGATACTGACACTGGCTAGCCCTTTTAGGGATTTCCTGAGAGCAAATAATTTGACTTTGTTCACTTGTTTACAGGAAATCAGAAAGCTGAGATAGGAAAGGCCAAAAGGAAGTATTTCAACTTTGCATTTCTACTAATGAATGGGAAGAGAGATAAACCAAGAAACTGTCCTTTGTCTATTTTGATGGACATTTTGTGTAGGCCTGGAGAAATTTCTAAGTTTTTGGACCTCTATGTCTTTGATGCTGCAACCTGTCACAAATTATAATAAAAGCCACTGGTCAGGGAGGTAAGAGGCAATTCAGAGCTTAAAATAAAAGGCAGCCATGCTGTTAAGTTCATTATTTCTCACCTAAAATCTTTCCTCTTGATTTTATTTAATCTGATAAACCTAGCTAGCTGCTGCCAGGTGGATCTCCTACACAAGTCTGCCTTAAGTTTCATTATCCTTTTATTTCTAGCATCATCGTTCAGTCATCTCTGCTATCTCAGGCTAATTAGCCTGCTGTTTACAAGGTGCACATTTTTTAACATATGGTACAGTTGCATTGCATGTGTGCCATATTTTCATTTTCCAGTCTGAATCTTACATTTCTGATGCAGTATGTCAGAAATATCAGACGTCCGTCTTACAGAACAGCACTCACAGCTTCACATTGAAATGTGCCCTAATTATACTTTCGAATCCTTGCTTCCCCATGTTTTCAATTAAGACATCACAGCCATTACCGCACTGTGACAACAGATTGTGATTTCAAGATGCTAGTATTTGGAGGTCAGAATTCAGCAGGAGAGCAAAGTCACTTGAATTAAGCGTTTAAAATAATTAAGATTAAAAAAAAAATTAATAAAAGGTACCTTTCCAATTCAGTGGAGCAAAGATAACCCCCATCTAAAACTCCTCCACATGGCGTGGCACTCTCTCACTGAAGCCCTGGCACTGCATGCGGCTATTATAAATCTCCCTGCCGGGCAGCACTGCAGAGGGAGGACCCGCGTGGCAGCACAAAGGCGGCGGCCGCGCGCGGTGCAGGGGCCGCGCGGGCGCGCGCGCGGGCGGGCGCTGCGCCACGCTCCGTGCTGCCGCGCAGCCCTCCTCCTGCCGGCACCATCCTCGCCCACCACTGCCATGAGCGAGCAGGCTGTGCCTGCCGTCGGCGTGGCTCTGGTCTCACTGCTAGCGCGGCTCCTCTGCAGTGGCTTTTGCTGCTGTTTATCTGCAGCGCGGCTTCATTCCTGCCTCGCACGGACCTGCACAGCAATGAACGCAGTGCGTGCGGAGCCGTGCGCGCACTGAAATTACACCCTGCCCGCTGCGGAGCCGGGATTTAAACTGCTTTAGTTGAACAGAAGTGCATTCCTAGGGCATTTCTTGCATCGACACAGAGGGTTTTTTTTTTTCTTTTCCCTTGCAGATTTAAGCTAAACTGGGGAAAAAAAAAAAAAAAAGAGCGGCATTAATTCTGGAATAAATCTTTCGTATGAGTTGCTCTTCCAGCATAACAGCATCAGCTCCGCTGTGCTGGCTTAACCGATAAAGCCTTGCGTGCCGAATAGCTGTCAGGCTCCTTGAGCTCCGCAGAGGTGGAGAGGTAACCTTAATTTTTTTTCCCTAACGCAAATCCCTCAGATGCCTTTTAGCTCCCTACAAACAGCCTTCAACTCCCCCTATAGGCCTGGCTCCGTGGCTGTGGCTCCCCCGTGCCGGCTGCGTCTAGCCGGAGTCGCTGTCAGTCATCCGGCTGCTCCCAGACATCCCCCCGCCGGCACGCGCGGCTCCCGGCTGCATCCGGAGCCGCAGCCGGGAGACAGGTAGCGCTGGGAACACGTCTGAGGGAGGAACAGACATTTTCAGCACAAGCAAAGCTCCTACTCACTGATGCAATGTACTGTTTCCTCAGCATAAAGGAAAATTACATATTTTTTCTTCTTTTTTTTTTCCTACAGCCATTTTTATCATTCTATAAACACAAAGGAGTTACGAATTTTCTAGTTGTTCTATTAAGAAGGATAACCACAAAATAAGCCAGTGTCTGTGATGAAACGTACAGATAGGTTTTAACATTTAGCTCAGCCGTGAAAACTCCCATCTTGCTATGATAAAGGAGCAGCACGATAGCAGAATTCTAGTAGCATAAAAGCATAAAACCACCGCACAGCGAAGGGGGGTTTGTAGCAAAATAGCTGTGAACCCTTCCCAGCTTGCGGGTAGAATCCTGGGCGCCGAAGGAGCTGGGCTGTGCTGCTACTGACTTCATGCCTGGCCCATTTAAAATGCAAGCCTTATTTAGGTACTTAATATAGATTTAGGTGCCTGATTGTAAACACCTGATTAAAAATATTGGCCTTGTTTTACAAATAAAGGTCAAAGGAAACACGCATTACTCTGCACTGGAAAGCAAAAGAGGAGAGAAAATAAGGAAAAAAGAGACAAGGGAGTTGCAAGGATTTGCAGGAGCACAGAAGAAAGGAGGACTTTTGATACTGCTTAATACTTTTATTATTACTTAATTCTCATTTTAATATAGCTTTTATCTTTTTCTCCTCTTCCTCTTCCTCTTTCATTGTCCTTTCCTGTTTGTGTCTATTCAGGAAATACTGTAAAAAAATCCTGAGAGACGGCCTGTTCATATGAAGTTTTCATCCAAATTTTAGTAGATACTAAAGGTTTAACTTTTAATTGGTCAAGGAAGAAACTTCTGAACAGCTACCCTAAGCTGTACCCTAAGCTGTTTTCAGATGTTCGCCTCTGATAATGATGCCCTGCTGCGATGCTTTTTAGCCATCCAGTATGAAAACAGTAAGATAGAGTCACCAGCAAACTCCAGAGAAACAAATGCTTTTATTTATTTATTATTCACCTGGATGACTTCTAAAGCATGCAAGTGTAAATGCCGTCTGTTCTGTGGTCATTTCAGCTTCCCTTGAATTCAGGCACCCATCCAATCATCCCTGCCAAGTCAGTCTCTCTTACCCATGTCAGCTAGGAAGAGTTTCAACATTGAGGTAACGCGTTAGCTTAAGAAAAATGCTGGCAGTTAGGCCAAGGAATAGTGAGATTTTATTAATCTGAAAAAATAATGACCTAAGGAGAGCTTTGTTCCTCCTTCTCATGGGTTTATGCTAGGAACAGACAAATAATTATAAAAAGGAGTCAACTGAATAAAAACTGTGGATACTGTGTGGATATTATTATGGAAGTGCATAATGGATATTTTAAAACTTCTTGGGGGGAGATACTAACTTAGTGAGCTTTTTCATGTCTTTTGTTTCTCGATTTTTGTATTATTTCTTCCCTTTGTATCACCAAAGATCTCTAAAAACAAACAGTAAAGCAACCCCCACCACAACCTTATAGGTCAAATGATGCATGATTAAAATTTATGAAGCGATTTGAGCTACACTGAAAACTAAGCTCAGATGTACTTGAGTACTCAGTTCCAGACATCAGGACATTTTGGCGAGGATTTATCTTTCCTGCACTGGGGATGGTCTACTGTAAGCAAAGAGCACATGCAGATTCAGCTGACTCTAGGACGAGTGGAGGCCCCAGTTCATATGCTGGTATATAATCATGTTCATGGGTTTTGTGGGCTGCAGGAAAGCCTCAGTTAGTTTGAAAGAGTTTGTTGGGTCGGGCGCAATGGTGTGTAAACACGATAGTATTTGTATGGCAAATAGAAATGGTTTCTCTGGTTTTGCCAAAATTGACATTTTCTCCTGAATTTGATTAAATGGCATTTTCTAACAGTATATCAGTTATTTGCATTGAAGTGTTGTTTGCTATCAAATGAGTACTTTAATTATTGTCCAATAAAATTCTAGAAAAAAAAAAAATCTGTTTATCAATTTAGTGATTAATGCACGTTAGACGTACATATGAGGCAGAGGCTGTCCTCTCAAGCCCAATGAGCAAAGCAGAATATAGACACTCTTCTGCCCTGAATTTGTGTTTAGTTGACAATTTCTCTTCTGTGTCCCAGCAGCGTATCTTGTAACAGATATAAGTAATCCCAAAACAGAAAGTTCTTTTTGCCATCTAAACAAACCAGGCCCTCAATAAAACACTGGTAATGAAAGCAATACACTTAGATGCTAAACGTAGATCTACCAGGACGTGGCTTTTTTACAAGCAGGTAAATTTTAATCCAGTGACCAGTTCCCCAAGACCTCTTTGTCACAGCCTCTGGCTTCTTCCCTTTGGAAAGGCTTTCACTAGAAAACTAGGTTATGTGGAAAAAAAGGAACCTTTTTAATTAACAGACTTTTGAAGGCAGTGTCAACAGGAACAAGCTGAGTTAGCTATCAAGATGAGAACTGATTGTAATTAACCCTGTCGTTTCAGTAGCATTATGCTGTATCTGTCATCTAGATTGATTATCCTGTTATACTTAAATCCATGCTAGTTAAAATGAAGACTGAGGAACCTGTTTTAACATGATTTACTGTTACAGAAGCTGAGGAATGGGAAACCTACTGTGGCCTCCCACACGTTCAGAGGACAATCTGTGACTGCACGAAGCAGATCTGACCTGAGACATAAGGGCAAATATGATACCTTGTCACTACCTGTCAGCAAGCATGGTACTTCAGGAGGCAGCTCTGAGGTGAGTCAGAGGGAAACAGCTTTAAACTGTAATTAACTGTTCTTCTACTTCCTAGGAGAAAGCATTCAAAAGATCTCTGGATTCTCCACAGCAGCCCAGCTGCGCTTGCAATGGTAGCACAAAACCAATGCCAGGAACGCCGAGAGAAAAATTCTTGTTTTCTGAACCTGGTTTTGTGTCAAGCCACTGGTTTGTGGCAATCCTTCTGCTCAATATGCTGCAGTGATTACAAGATTTAAGCAATGCAGGGAGTGACCTAGACGTGCTGCTGAGATACCCAAGGTGATGAGATAGTTCCATGTCATGGTGTCATTTTGTGTGATATTCACTGTGGGTATGATTTGTCCATGAAAAGTTATACAGCTTCCAAAGACCACATTCCTTGGCTGCAAACATTTGGCTAAAAAAACTACAGATGAAGAAAAGGAAAAAAAATAGAAAAAATCATGCATAAAAGAGGTGTTCACCGATAAATAACATGGAATGTTCAAGAATTTTAAGGTATTTTTGTGAATGGCCTGTTTTAACAGGTAACACAAAGCTGAGTACTATAGGCTCATGTTGAGAATGATTCAGCTAAGATTAAGTTCTGATTCCATGTAAGTGCTTACAGATTCCAACTTGCTAAACACAAAATACATAGTAATATTTTGAAGCAAAAATGATGCATGCTGTGTTGTCTTGGCCTTCTCTCCTCCCCAGCAGCCCCTACCAATGTTGTTCTTTGCAACGTCTTCTCCAGCTCACATAGTGGAGCTTCTGCAAGACACAGACTATAGGAAAACACTGTAAGGGACAACAGAGAGGAAAGCACAGGCAGAAGCAAGGAAGATTCTTGCAAATATAGCTGTTGAGAAAAGACAAGAAGAAGTATTTGAATTAACTGATGATAAAATGTCCCCAATCAGGGTAATATAAAATTTTTGGTAAAAAGGGAACTGACCAAATGATTAACTATGTCATAGAAAACTGTGAAACCATCAGTGGAATCACAGAAACAAATGTGGTATTACTCTCCAGGGAAATCAAAAGAGGCACTGACATCTGTCACATTGCAAAGCTAGTTTCCAAGGAAAGGTCTGATTTTATTGATTAGAAAAATAATTCAAAGCTATAACCTACCAGAAGGAAAGATTTTGAAGAACAATGCCAGAAATTTTTTGTTCTCACACTCTCTAACTACACACACCTAACCCTGCACTTGCTCATGTGAGACTATTCTGGCATTGGCAAGTAAGTCTTAATAACGATGTAATTTATTTCTCCCGCCGTCTTGTTCCTAGAGGTGTTTCCTGCAGGATCTTTCTGTCCAAGACCTTAGCTCCAACACAGCTTCTAGCCTGACTGAAGCAAACTGAACCCACCTGACACTATCATTCAGGAATAATAATAATATTGTCCTTTCACTGAGAATTGAAGCTCCTGGTAACGGAATAATTTAGTGATTCAAGTTCCTATGGTCAGTTGCTTCACTGGAACAAACTGCTCCATTAAGGGCGATGAAGCTGTCGCTGTTTACACCAGCTGAGCTCTTCCCCTTATGTCTGGTATATCTGGCCTCTGGCTGCAGCTTTTCAACAGAACTACGAAATCAGTAACAGAAAAGTACTTATAAATATACACCTTAGGTACTGAAGATGTTTTATTACATATACTTCTTGTATTACTGTATTACACAGAAGCCCTCACTTGGAACTTATTTTTTGCTAAGTGTCAACTCAGAATTTAAGAACTTTTATTACAGTGCAAGAGAAAAGATCTACATAGTGGAAATCCAGAAAGGAATGAGGCAGTGCTAGTGATATTGTTGTTTTAATTCCTGTAATCTGGCTTGAGTACACCTTGGATAGAGGTGGCATCACCTCAAAGACTAATTATGCAAAAGGTGTTCTCTAAATAAAAGATAACAATCAAAAGCAGTAGCACAAAGGAATGAAAACCAGAGCCACAAAGAAGTGACTCTGAAGTCTGAGGATGATTCATTAAATTCAAGCTTAAAGAACTCCACTGACTTACTCCATTGACTCCAAGAAATATTATTGACAGGTGACTTAATTTCAGTGGTTGCTTACCACCCACATATAAAAATAGCAGATAACAAAGGACATTTTTAACTAGCAGAGAATATCATGACAGGGACTAAAGGCTGAGCATTTGGCAAGAGAAGTCCAAAATAAAAAAAAAAGAAACAGTTGTGAAAGGAATGTGATTAAGGAGCTGCAGCGAAGGGTGAATTCTCCATCTTCTCATGTCTCCAATCAATACAGGCTTTAAAAGATATATATCTGAACATAGGTGCAGCCTCGTGGGCTTCAAATAGGGATAGCTGAGTAAAATGTAATGCCCTGTTTAGGAAGAGGAGGTCAAAATAAATGACCCCGTGGTCTCTTTTGGCCTTGAGATGTATGAAAATCAGTAGTGTTAATTTCTTAGAGTAGTCCAATTATAACCAGAAGGTTATTTAATGGGAGCACTATTCATAATGAGTAGGATTTGTAATACCAGAACCTAAATTTGCAGATTTTACCAAAAGGAGGTAAATTGCTAGAGAAATGTGAGATTCAGGAAAAAAAAAAAGATATAGATATAAAAAACAAAGAGTATGCACTCTTAGTGAGAGTATCCATCTCACTAAATCAAATTCAAGCAGATGAGGAAAGTCCAAGCATCTTCATTGAAGTTATATATAAATATATATATATTGAAAATTAAAAACCTATAGCTTATGCTAAAATGTTATTTTTGTTATTTACCACAGTAAGGTACATAAACATATATCACAAAGATAAGCTTTAAGAAGAGGCAAGTATGCACAAAAAAAAGCATCAAGCGGCTCTCCAAGCCAATGTCTTCCTCAAGCTAACCCACTGTAGCTAGAAGATGGTAACACTGAATGAAATATAAGGAGAGTTGTTCAAACATGTATGAGATAAAGAATTAGAGATGACACAACAGGGATAAACAAAAGGATACAATTATTGCCAAAATATTTATTATTATTCATTTATTTGTTTCCTGTCATTTTTGACATGCCTATAATCTCAATTAGAGATATGAGGTGGTTGCTGAACCAGTGAATAGTGGCTGTGCTCATCTAAATGGGGGAAAGAAATAAATTTTATTCTTGTCTTTCCCCTAGAAGGTGTTTCAGCTTTTTATATATGTTTTAAGAAACTTACACTTTATTTGTACCCTCCCCAAATTTCTAAACCAATCCTCATATTTCTTCTAAGTGAGATTCCCCCTGAAATGTATCATGACACTTTGTATTATGGGACTGACTACATGTACTTAGTTTAGCTATAGGGGTTAACCACTGAAACAAAACCTGGGATTGAAAGTGCAGATATGAAAGACCTATTTCATTTAGATAATTCTCCTAATCTACAATTTTCCTCATATTTTTTTAACATTCTATGAATTTACAAAATAAAATTAATTAACAAAACTCTTTTTTTTTTCTGAAATAAGTATATTGCCCTTTCAGTTTCCAATACTCTGGTGAGGGCGGATGGGACGTGTTAAGACCGTTTCTTCCCTGCAGAGCGCGGAGGGAGGCCAACTCCAGGCGCTCCTGAAGGGACGTGCCGGACTCGCGCTCCCAGCGCAGGGCTGCGGTGTCACTCTCAAAGCACCTGATCCAGGCGTCAGAACAAGGCACTCCCAGAGGTAAGATTAGGAAACATTGCTCATTTTTAGTCCATTCTAAGTAAAATTCAGTCTCCCACTATGATTTTATATATATATTTCTATATTAAATTGAATGCACTTTCTTGTACATGTGCATACACACAAGCATGAATATGAGGAAGGGAGGAAGGTTTGTTTACCTAGATACATCCTTTTTCTCCCAAATGTGGGATATAATACTGAAAACGTTACTGAGATACAGGATTTGGAATCTTTTTGTCCCAGAAGACCAATATTCTTTTCTTTGATGATAGACTGTTTGATGATAGCATTATGGTTCCTAGATCCAATATTCAAACAACTCTGATTTCACAGAAACTACAGCAGAAGCTAAAGTTTCATGTCACCAGCACAGGGTATCAACACATGCGACAGAATATCATTCTCAGCAAGGCATCTAAAATACATCCCAGGAAGGCTACTTTTAACTACAGACAGTTTTCCCCACACGTCCTCTCTGCAATTGACTTTAACTTATTCTCCATCTACAACTAACTCACTTCCAAAACTGCAGAGATTTCAATGACTGAAAAAGCCACTCTCACTGCGAGAGAAGCCCTTCTTGCAGACATTTGGAGGTTTGTTTGCTGTACTGCAGAAGGCAGGAATAAAAAGCAACAGCTCTTTATGTCTCCTTTCCCATGGTGGAGCACAGAGCTGCAAGCCTCTTGCTGCTAGTGATTCAAGTTGCTTATTTTAGCTCCCATATTTCGTATCTTGACTGAGTGGTTGCATTAACTATTGCCTTTTGTGGATTGCTTAACACATTTCTGCACATGGTGTGGTGCATGGAGAATGTATCTGCCATAATCTGTAGCCGTCCCTTATATTTGAACAACTGCAAACAGCCTTGCACTGATTATAACTAAACCATGTATAAAAATACAATGTTGTGCCTTTACATGAGAATTCATATGTAGTGGTCAACTAGTTCATGAACAAGGTGGCTAGCCAGTGGGGCTGGTGCTAAAATTATAAATGGGGAATTTAGAAACCAACATCCTACACAAATATTTTTATACTTGAAAACAATTTTGAGTCCCTGGAATAGCATGCTATTTCTTGAGGAAAGGCTACGGGGATAGCACAATCTGTTATTTCCGATTTCTCCTCAGACTGAGGACTGGAATAGGGAATCTAGGGGAGATGACATTTCCCCATGCTAGGAGGGCATCTGATATCTGGAATGGGAGCTTTCTATTAAGACTTGAGGATGTGAGAACAGAGGGAGGAAGGGAGCAAGTTTTGCAGATCCAAATAAAGTTTTATTATTCCAGATCTGTGGTTCCAGTCTGGCACAAAAAAATAGATGTGTGTGATTAGAGATTTGGGTATTATTTGTTAGCTACAAAAATATTAACCCTGATGATATTCCTACACAGGAAATAACCAGCTACCAAGCTGGTACCAAGCACCAAGTTTTCGACAGTGCTTGTGCTAAGTAAATTTTATCTTTTTGATGAAGAAAATTTGATCCATAGCTACACAGATACAGTAGTGTTAGTGCAGACTTCCTCTGCTGTGACACTTTATTCCTTGTAGCTGTCCATAGCTTTAAATGCAAGGAGGCATTTTGCATTATTTTCATTTGTGATTATTTCCTCTCGTGCGACACACAGGCAACAAAGGAAGATTTAAAGAACTAACCAAGATTTGCTGAAGTCTGAGCTTAAGTGCCAACTCTCTGAAGACCAACACACACCTCAGGCGCAGAGACACTGATGGTCAGTCCTTCCTCGTGGATGATATCGCACGTGTGCAGTCATTGGTGCGAACTCTCTGCTATTTCTCTAGGACTAATGTTTTCTTCATCATTTTGGTGATGGTTTTTGTTCTTTTTTTCCAATCAAGAAATGTTTGAAGTGCGTGAAATAAAAATAGTTAAAAATAAGGGATGAGATGCCCTGGTTGGATAGAGCTAAAAGATTTTTAAGAGGTAATTCTAGACCAACATACATCTGGCAGTAGCGCAATATCACAGCTTCAAGAAGCAGGTGATGGTAAGCTAAGGTAGAGGGTTTGTTTTTTATCTTATGTCATTAATTTATGGCCCACACTTTTATATAATGCATTCAGTTTAAGTTTTGCCTTTACAGTCTTCTGATTCTAAATTTAAATTTCATTGATATCTGCAGAGCAAGCCAATTCTAGGAAAAAAAAAAAGAAGCAAAGTTATGCAAGAAAATCTAGTGTACATTGCAGTTAATGACTCATGCAAATAGACACTCTACTTTCAGGTCACAAAGACCCCCTAAGAAAATGAAAATAGATGAGAGTGTGCTTAATGCCACAAGTCATCTAGGCTGCTTAGTTAAGTAGCTTGAATACTCTATCAGGTCAAGTTTTTTAATGGTTTGGTTGTATTGCGAGAGATTATCCTTCATCCACATGTGTGTATATATAGATAAATAGATATTATTATCAATGAGATCCTCCCAAGCCCCACTTCTCTTGTATGTTATGCAAAAGTTAATTCTTAGCAGATACTTGGCACTGCTTCCCAACCAGTGTTTCTGCTCCTCAAATCTGAAGATATTTTAAAATATAATATTACTTAGTATTAGTGAAACTATTTACACCATTTCTACTGAAGAATATTAGATTTAGGAACAAAAGTTGAAAGAGGAGATGGGTAACATCTCTAAGTGTACTTGAAGCAATATATTAGGTTTGTTTATGTTGGATATGTGGGCATAACCAGAGGGAATAAGAGCTACTAAGTATCATGATGTTGATTCCCCAAATACTTGTTATATTTGTATTTCACTTAGGACCTATAAAAACGATAACACTAACCACCAACATTTAGATAGAGTCTTGCAGATTTTTGTCCTGATATACTTATTTGTAAATAGGTATTATGCAAATTGGGGATTTCCATAGCTGTGAAACATATGTACAGTTATGGCCCAACGGCTGTGGTGTTATCCATGCATTCGGATTACTGAAGTGCAGTTCCTTCTCAGGGTAAACTTATTTATTGCTGTGAGGATTTTTCTTTTTTCAATGTGTCCTTTCATTCTTTCTTTATTCTGCAGTAAAACCCAGAATCTAAATTTAGCTGCCGATAATAACAGGAGGAGAGACAGAGAGAGTCAGAATCAAACCCAACTATTACTCGAATGTTAAAGCCATCATCCACAACACAAACTCACTTGAAATGCCATGGGCAGTGATCAGCTTGGGCTCAGCACTTAAAGATGCTTCCGTCTGATTAGCAGTTGACTAAATTACAGGATGTACATGACTTCAGACTTGGAAAATCCAGTGTAACGGGAGGCATTCCCTCTCACCGCTTGCCTTCCCCTGCACCAGCTTTTCAACTTGCTTTAATTCTGCAGCACTATCGTGTCCTGCTCTTGGCATGCAGAGCTGTGACACTGACCTCCTAGCGTTGTTATTCTGCTCCAGGTTGCTGAAAAGAGGGAGATGTAAATACCCTATGCTGTGTTACAGAGCAACACCAGCCTTTCTGTCACCATAAGGTGAAAACCTTTGCTGTATTCTTGGCTGATTTGCCGCAAAAGTGGTTCGCCACGCTGCACTACTAAGAGAACTGTGCAATCCTTATCTTGCAAACTGGCCCAATTGTTTAATCAAGGCCATTGTTATTGTATCAATTATCATTATTATGTTAAATACTAATATGTTAGTGTCACAGTAATAGCTAAATACAGTTTCCTAAACAGCACTACAAAAACTGGAGGTGTATACTAATATAACTGTAAAAATTCTGTGCTGGAGTTGGAGTGTTAGGCAAAACACTTTCTCCAAATTGTGACGTTGCGTGCAGAATATTATTTTGTTATTTGCTTAGTTACCTGTCTATTTTTGTTTCACTCTTACAAGTTTAGTTGCTCTAAAATTCAATTGTACTGTGATGGTGCAGAGGAATCCTGGGCTCGGGCCAGGGCATTGTTACGCTGGGTGCCACACAAGTATGGCACAAAAAAAGCTGAAAAATCAAATATAGACAACAAGGGTAGAGTTAGTAAGATAGTTTGGGTTAAGAAAAATCATAGAATCATAGAATCATAGAATCATAGAATCATAGAATGCCTAAGGTTGGAAGGGACCTCTAGAGGTCA
>JAWLRI010000731.1:2660365-2687912 GCA_034781795.1 Crypturellus tataupa
TTGCTGAGGTGGTTCCCATCATTCCCCACTAGCTGGTGGTCGTCAAACAGAGTCCCGTGGTCATAGAAACCGAAACCGAAAATAGAGTTTATCTCAGCACATCTGCTTTCTAAAAGCTACCAAGATGTTTTTGATGGATATCATAGGAAAAGAAAGATTCCTGTAGGCTGGCAAATGATTCTAATGAGGGGCTTCTCATGTGTAAGGCCCGCCAGTGGAGAGAACAAAAATGTGCTTATTTGAAAGTGAAACAGGAAGACTTTAAATGACAACATCATCTCCTGACTGAAGACAGGAACCAACACCTGAGTATCATGTACAGTTTAAAACTGGCTAACTTACTATTTTAGAGTTTTTCTGCAGAATGAAAATACTCTTCAAACCCAGATTTGGGTAACAGAACCCAAAATGGGACCAGCAGCATTCAACTGTGTCTTCCAGAGCACACAGTTCCTGGAATGAGGAGGTAAAAGATCCGTAGCTCCTTTATTTTTTACTACACTTATTCATGCCAGAAATAAGCTTAAGAGGATCTGTGTAATGAAGATGTTTCTGAATGATGAATTATTTTCGATAGCTAATGAAGATGCAAGATATTAACAAAACCATCATAACTCCTCTAAAACTGCGATTAACGTATGACCTCTGAATATAATTATTTTGATATATAATATATATAATATATATATATTGCTATCTTGTCAATGCCACTAGAACCGAAAAGTTTTCATGCGGAGAATCTTTGACCATAAAAAAAAAATAGAATTAAAAGTAACTGTTATCTTAGCCACTCTAAGCCACTGCTTAGCCACTACTAACAATACTCCTCTTTATTGAGTTCATGGAGCTTCCACAAAGTGTCTTCACATGAAATTGTTTTAGTTTGTTTGGAGTTTTAAAGGGAAAAAGTTGTGTCCACAGAATTTCAGATGTTGACTTGCTCCTACAACATTGCATTTCAGTTCTCTAATTTGAAATTTAATAAACCTTTCATAAATTATTTATATTGGGGTATTTATTATGTCTATTTAGACTGTTTTTGTTAAGCTATGCATAAAAAACTCATCTCTGCAAGCTCGGAGGACCGCAGAGACACAACCTCAGGTGGGAAGCCAAATTTCCTCATCCATCCAGGTGGATAAGGCCATTGGTCCTGTTTGTGTTTCTGGGAGTGCTGGGACTGTCTGTCTGCATCAGTCTCTGTGGCCAGCCTGGTCTTGTACATCCTGACTAGACCTGATAACCCTCACTTTGTGTTACAAAATACAATTACTCCTCTGAAGGCGGGCAAGTCGGGAGGTGACAGCAACGACGAGGGCCCTCCGCGGCGGGGACCGCGGCGACCGATGACGTGGGCCTCGCGATCCCTGGAGAGGGCACGCCGTCCCGTTCCCGCCCGGGCCGACGTGGTTGTGGCCCACCCCGGGGCCCGTGTCCTCACCTTCCCGTGCGACCAAAGCTTTGCCTCTCCTGGCCGAAGGTGTGCCGAGGGGATGGGGCCTTCACCTCCGGCCCGGCGACCAGGTTGTCCCTGCAGGCCGGCAGCCTCCCAACTGAGGGGAGAGCCAGTACCTTCCCCTGGAGCTTAACCTGCAGACCTTGAGCCCCTCGCGGCTACCCGCAGGCCCCTCAAGGGCAAAATGCAAATGGCACCAATAACGGAATAAACAATAGGCGCCTGGAGGGTGACTCCGGCACCGGGGAAGTGTCGCAAATAAAGACCACTACCCAGCAGTGAAAAACAGCGACATTCCAACTTTATTAACAGAAGATTTAACTTTTATATCGAACATGGTAGGCGGGAGATGGGACGAGGGGGAGCTACCATTGGTGGGGGCCACTGTCGATCTCTTGCTATTGGTGGTGCTCCGTGGCGGAGGGTTCTGGTTGGTCAGAGCTCCTCGCTCTGGCCCCCTCCCCCAGGAGCGCCTGGCCCCCACCTCCGGGCGGCCAGAACGTTCTGTGTGTTAGATGTAACGAGTTTCCCGGTGCCCTGCACACTGCCCAGTCACGCCAAGCGGCACGACTGAGCATGCGCGGGCACCGGGGTCATCTAGGGGGCAGCCCGGGGCCTACTCAGGCCTATATGGCTCCCCATTATCCCCAACACTCCTCTGCTTCCTTTCCCTCTGTATCTCAATATTCATTAATATTGTTCATTTTGTAAGAGATGCTTGTGCTTCACGGAGGGTCGGAAAAGTGAAGTCGGCGTTTCTCTATTTGATACCTGTTAATCTCTGCAGCTGGAAATCTAAAGGAAAAGCAAAATAAAATGACAAGTCAGTTAACATACCGAAAGACAGGAATTAAGGTCAGAAAGATTCTTACTAATTCTTACAGAGCCAGTGACTTTAAAAAAGTCCTTTCCTATTCCTTTCACACATTCCTTTTTCAACTGCTATTTTGTGAGTGCAGTCTGCTGTGTGTAAGTAGAATTTGTCTCTCTGGTCTGCGATAAAAATTTTGATAGGTCTTTTCACATAGTCAAAAACATAGCCTGAGCTAAGGACATGTTAAATATTTAAGACAAAGAGTTATACGTGAGTGCAGCTGCGTTCTTAAATAATTCCAGCTATATGTAATTTGGTATCTATCTGACTTGCATTCTGAGTAGGGAAACCCTGACAAGTGACCAATTGTATAAATATTCAAAGGCAGGCAAAGTGGCATGGCTAACAACAATTTGTTTAGACCCTTTATTAAGGCGTCTTGTAGACATAGGAATTCATCAGATTGGACAAAAACATATTTACAACTTGAATTAGCTAATGTAGTGATAATATACTATCATAGGAGAATAAAAGTAACAATTGTTGCCTATAAAACAATGTAAGTGTATTTGAAGTTTAACAGACTACCTTATTAATATTAAATTATTCACAACAATTTATAAAAATAATTTGATATATATCTTGACTTAGTTATAATCTAAGGGTCAGATTCTCATTGGACCCTTATACATGCAAAAGCAGAGGAGAAGATGACCCTAAATGTTGCCTACAACATCCAGAAAGGCGAAAGAGCTATGCGAAGTCAAAAACACGAGTAATGTTATCCACATAATGAAAAACACATCACCTAAGGCATGGATCTCTCTCTCCTTCCCCGTTTTTTCAATCGGGGTATTACAAGACAGTGAGTGATGCAAAGAGACCTCTAACTGTGAGCACCCTTACAGGATTTTGGTTCAGTCAGCCAAAATTACAGTAGCGGCTTAATATTGTTGTATCCCATCTGTCCCATCCTTAACATACACAGCAGTCTAATTCTGTTTTAAAACTTTTATCCGGTCTTAAGTTTGGTATAACTCAGTGAGAAATGATGACGGGGGACACAAAAGGCCAAGGGAGGCATTTTTGTTATTTTTTTTCTAAGTCTGAATAAATAAAGAACTATTGCAAACGAAAAACCTGCAGTCCTGTTTAAACTCCAATTTAATGATCCACAGTCAAAGATTCTTGGTTCTTAAAACAGCAAGGTAACTAAATTCAACATGAAAATGGAAATTAAATAGGTGAAATCACTGAAGTCTGGATAAATGGGTAACATGTGACTAGAAAGATATGAATCCTCTAAGGTAAATCATAAAACAGGAATGTCTAAAACTCCTGACTGCTGGAAGTATTCGCAAATGAAGGGATTAACCAGGGAAAGGGGAAGTCAGAACTAAATTGAAATCTGTGACCTGACATCAGGATGGGCTGTGAGCTAAATTAGAGCTAAATTGATCTTATGCTCACTGGAAAAAAAAAAAGAAAAAAGAGAAAAAAAAGGTTGTCATGAACTTCACAAAGCTTTGAATCAGACCTTCCTATAGGTAATTCAAATCTAGGATGTTCTTTGTGAAATACACAGCTCCGAGTGGATTCCTCTGAATAGCGTGGAGGGGCTGGGGGTAGTAAAATTTCCTAGGGTGAAAAGCAACATTTGCGCGATGTACAGTAAGGTGCTGTGGGTTATAACACAGGAGCCAGTACCACGTCTGCTCACACGGAGGAGATGGAACGTGCGTTGTTGCTCTTGGGTGATGCAGGGCATACAATATTGAGCTGCAGCAAGGTGTGGGTTTTATGAAGGTTTATTTATATTGGAGTCCCATTAAATACATCCTTATAACCAGAGTGTCATAAGATCCATGACATCTCTTACAACACCTAGCTCAACATGCAAGGGACAGTCACACAAATTACAGTACTCACTGAGCAGCTACTACCAACACACAGCACCAGAGACACCAAAAGCAGTAGCATTAAGAATAACCAGCCAGATTTCCAAGAACTCCTTAGGCATCTATTATGTGCCTCTCTGGCTTAATTTAGAATTTCCTGCCATGTTTCACAACTGTGGCAGGCCAGACGCCTCCTTCATGGATGGCGGCAGCTTCGCCCACACAGCGAGCAGCGGCCGGGAGCAGAATCCCGCTCCCTGCCCAGACAAGGTGGCGGCCCGCAGCCGAGCCTGCAAACAGTCCCGTTCCCTTTCAGCACCAACCCCAACCTGACGTTTTTGCTCTGCCCTGTTACAGACAAACCTTACGACTGCCCCCGCTTGGCTGCCTCGAGCTGCTGTCCCTCGGCCGCACGTGGCGCCTGCCTGCACGTGCGAGCAGGTTGCATGAGGGAGGCCCACAGGCCGTGCACGCTGTAATTACTTCAGCCAGTGTCACCAGTTTGCAGGCAGTGTCACTGGTTTTCCATTGCTGTGATGAAAAAAAGTGCTCATTTCTCCTTTGAAGGAGGCTACAGGGTGGTTGGAGCCCAAACTCTTTGCTGTGGAGCTATTTCAAGGTATTTCCAAGGTGGGAAGCCTCTTCAGGAGAAAAGCAAGGTAAAGATATGGGAAAATTTGTGGAGCCCTTGAGGCTGAAAACTCTGTAAAAGTTGGTAACATTTGCCAACAAACAGAAAAGTTTAAGCAGGAAGGCAAGATGGCGTCTGGGGACTGCTAAACAGGCGGGAAGTGTAGGAGGGAAAAGCTGTACCTGAGACCGACAGAGTATATGGGGATTTTTACATGAAGTATGTGATGAAAACTGCCTCTGCCTGGAAGCAGTGTGGTCAATAACAATGCGTGTGTTGACTGTGGGGTCCCAAAAACGTTCTCGTGAGCTTCCTGGAACCTCTCATTTCTTTGTGGTTGGAGCAGGGACTAAGGGGTCGAGTTGCCCCAAGGAAGACCAAGGGCTGTGTTTAGATATTGCTGTCTCAGAGAGGATTTTTTTTCCTTTTAGATGGCTAAAATCACATGAGAAACATGACCTACTCATGAGAAAAGAGCAGTCCGGCACCTCTTAGCGGAAGACTCTGGAAGAAGGCGACGCTAAAGCAGGGTGCGCTCCTGGTGTCGGTGAGGTAAGTTCACTGGCAAGAGCTCACATGTCTGACTTTTGCTTTTCCTTCCTGGGATTCTTTTTTCATGTGAAGCTGTCAGTAGCACATAACCCAAGGAGATGATCTGTGTGTCTTTTCAAACTGATTTAGATACGCCATTTCCTGAACTTTACACGCTGGTTAAAGACGCTTCGTTGGGAATGCTTACAGCTTGAAAAGTTCGTTGCTGGTTCCATCAAGAAATCAGTCTTAAAGTAACCCATTTTAAAGAAAAGACTTAAAGTAACCCGTCAGCTCCTTCATCTATCTAAGTCCTTGAAAGCAAAAAGTAGTTACTTTTTCTCTTGCTTAATTTTGCCTTTGGCGGGATGCCCGGGAGTCTATGCACTCAGCTTTTTTCCAGAATAACTGATATCCATGTTGAAATTCAGCTTCTTGCAAGCAGCTCGGTAGGTGCATCTCAAGACCCTAAACATCTGGGTAGCCTGCCCACGTACAGGTGACTGCACAGTTGACTGCGCATGGCTGTTAGCTAGGAAAAACACTTGATAATTCCCTGGCCTGTTCCCACAGGTTCCCATTTTTCCTTTGCGGGCTTAGCTGAAGCAACCAAGGAAGTCCTGATGAACATAGTTTCCTGCAGAATCTTATTGAGAACCTTAACCAGAGCTCCTTAGGTGAACACACATATTTTTCTGTTCCTATCTTTGGGCTGGTGTTTGTCTTCATTTCAGAAAGGCTCATCTATCAGACAACATTCTTCTTTTTTTTACAATAAATAATAAAGATGTTGCCGGAAGAATTTCTACTTAGAAAGAATATGTTGAAGATTCTCCTTTCCAACAATTAAGAATCTCCACAAGAAGCATAGTTCCTTAGATGTGGGAATCTTTTTCATTCTAGTTAAAAATAGTAATTTTATCAGATAATCTTTTTAATAACTGGAAAAAGCACTGCTTTATTTTTTCAGTACACACATTTGGATATATTGGAAGCAGTAATAACCACTGCTGTTATTTCTTAAGTACTCAAAAAATATAAGAATTTTGAAGAAAAGCAAAAAAAAGCGGGAAAATAGTGATTTAAACATGTTGAATAGTTTTTTTTTTTTTTTTTTTTCATTCCTTTCCTCCCTCTCGATTTCTGGTATCTTCTAATTTCTAACATTCCAGTTAGCTGGAATTCCATTGCTATTGTTTTTCTTGATAGTTTTGTGTTGAAATAACCATAGTTTTAGTGGGAGTTTTGGAAAGGCTTTGATGTGCCCTTTGGATACAGTGAACTCTTCTTTTATGAAGTGGTTGATCTATTTGCCATTGAAATGATTTCAATGGAATATTTGCTGTCCTTGACAGATTTATTTAAATAAAAATACACAAAATTCTTCTCAGTGTCTACAGAATTTGCCTTTTGAAGTAAAATATGAGCTTTGGAAGTTTTTCAATGCAATGAAAGCTGACAAAACACATTATCAATGTTACAGTTGACATAACTACACAGGCCACCTATACCAGTAGAAATGAAGTCTTCTTGGCTTTTACAGCAGTGGAACTCACCTGCATGGACTGGTTCCTAAAGTAATTTATTTATTTATTTATTTATGATTTTGCTTTTTGATTGGGAAGTATTTTAAAGAAGGCTGAGGAAAGAAAAATACTTACATTGTGAAAGGAGACGCCATACAATTTCAAATATAGTTAAAACAATTCCTCTAGAAAGACATTAAATTTATTTATTTATTTATTTAAAGTATAACTAAGGAGTCTTCATTGATCTAAAATATGGATTTAATCTGCAACGTAATTTATTTAAAAAAAAAAGTCTCTGCTTTTAGACTATATGAGTCAATCTAAAAGGAAACTGTCAAGTGTCTCCCACTCAGGGACACACGCAGCTGAAGATGTATAGATACACATATCAATTTACCGCTGAAACCAGCTCTTTGGGTGATCGTGAAGCACATTGTTTAGAGTATGAGGAGGGCTCCACTTTAAAGGATCTCTGCCTTAGGTTTAATTGCTGCCTCTTTCCTGACACACAATCTGTTGCAGTGGTACCTCACCTTTTTGCATGTCGCCAACACATGTGTTTTTGCACTGTGAATCAGATGAAAGCTGAATCCTTCTGAATAAATGCCAAAGTTTTAGGCTGCTATAATGACACTCAAAATTGCTAAAGTATCTGGAGTTCGCATTTTTCCTTAAAATATTGTGAATTTTGACTGTATTTGCGAAATACACTTGTAAACACGGCATGAGTATCTATAAATAGGCTCTATTTGTAGAAAATGTTTTTGTAACAGAACATGTATTTGTTTTTATTAACATGCAACATCTTTAAGAATCTAATAAATACTTACTATGTAAACATATACTCCAAGATGCATATTATAGTTAGTATCTCTAGTAGATCCATTTACCTGAAGTCTGTGTTCCTAGTCCTCCAGGAACTTTATGGCTTTAATGAGTGTCTAAATGTGTATAGCTGATAGGATGGCTGAATTCTGACAAAAATCAAAGTAATAACAGGTGTGTGGAGAAGAAAAGCAAGGGCAGAGAAAGTTCTTGTAGCAGTCTTTTATATGTGTCCAGTGAAAATAACTGCTAAAGATGCTCAGATTGGTCACAGGCTATAGGAATCCAGGCAGTGGGTCCAAAATAATTTTCCCAGGCCTAAGAAAAACCTTTCCAAAGTAACTTCTGCTTATATGTGGCAGCCTACAGTGATACGTATAATTATATATATATATACCTATATATATATAAGTATTTTAAAGTGGTACAGATAACAGAGGAAAACAGGTAATTTTTCTTTCCTTCCAATCCTTTCTAGTGTTTAAAAAATGTCTATGTTTGCAACAAAGTTCATGTAGCCATTGAGAACCTCAGTAAAGTTTGCAAGCTTTCATGCCTTTTTACTTAATAAATTAAAACTTCCACCCAGAAGTGAATTCAGTATATAATGTCTGAGCAAATATGTGCATGCATGGACACAGGGGTGATAGAGCCTCACAGACCAGACAGGAGGAAAGGAGTTGCTAGGCACTTGCTAAGTCCATTACGGTGGGTGATGTCAGTAGCGATCTTGCTTTTCCTTTGTGTGGTACCCATTATTCAAGTATCATGTTGTCTGAAAATAGCATCTTGCCATTTGACCTTTCCTGCATTATTTCTATTTCACAAATGAAGAAATGACATCGCAGTTTGAGAATGAACCAATACAAAGTGCTTTTCTTTTCCTCACAGATCTGTAGTTAATCTGCTATATCACATTCACCTTCTCTGTTATGTCACTTATCTTCCTTTTATGTGCCTCTCTTTCTTTGAAATAGGTTTTAAATCCCTGACCTGCTCCTCCTCTGCACACATATATAAAACAAAGGCAATGTATCTTTTAATTCAGGTTTTATGTACACATAGATTTACACTGACATTCAACAGTCAGCAAAGGTCTCTTAATATCTGAACTCTGCAATCTTACATTTGACAACATTTGAGCAAGGCACGTGGCAGACGTTTTGTGAAAAATTTCATTGCAGATCTTGTCTCACCCATGTTTGGGAAGAGGGGAAGGAGGAGAGGATCACCTCCCTCGACAGAGCCTGGTTCAGCTTGCCACCCCAGCACCATCGTCATGTCTCACCAGCCTCGGGTCCTTCTCTGCAAAACACAGTCAGCTCCCAGCCTGTGCTGGCATCTTGGGTTTCCCCTTGCCGCATGCACTACTTGACATTTCCTTCTGTTGACGTTCACAGGGCTCTTCTCTGCCTGTTTCTGTAACCTGTCAAGGCCCCCTGAAGGACAGCACAACTGTGTGGTGCATCATCCACTGATCCCAGATTTTTATGCCTGAAAACTTGCTGAGAGTACATTTGGTCCCATCATCCAGGTTGTTAATCACTCCTGCTGTATGGTTAGATCCATATTTGATAGTTTCATAATATCAAACTTGTTTAGTTTGTATGCGTGATTTCGTATAATGTTATCTATGTGGAATCCAACTGTCTAATTTCTAGTCCTATTGTTTCACAGATATCTCACCTTATGAGAGTCTCATGTCAAAGTCTGGTCTGATTCTGTTGCTTAGGGAATGTGCTAAATTAGGAAACTTGGCTGTGAAGGTAAGAAGAAGCAAAATAGAATTTTCAGCATTTTTAATAACTTCATTCTTGTCATCTTGTTAAAATGTGGAGCAGTAAGATAAACTATATAGTTCTCACGTCTTATGAACTATTGTGCAACTATCATTTGGTCAGTAAAGTCCCGAGAAATGCAAATGCTGAACACCCTGTATGTTTCCTCATTCTTGGGCACTCTGGTTTGGTCTGATGACATTCTGCCTGCCCCATTCTTACAGGGAATATACACAGAAAGGACTTGAAGTCTAGTTCATATTCTGATTAAAACCTATTTTTAGAACAAGATAAGTAAAACAGAGACAATTGCAGCTGCTGGGTGAAACAGAATAAAAGCAAATCTTCCTCTTGCCAACTGTGTCTTTGCAGGTCTTCCTTTCAGTCTTGGTCTTATCTCAGCAACTTTCAGGGGCTCCCTGGGTTGCAGCAAATTATAGATGATCCTGTCTGATCCTTGGAAAAAAAGATCTTCCTTTTCATCATCTCCCAGGCATGATTGCTTTTATGCATCTTGCCCCTGCTCTTTCATCCCTCTTTATTGTACACATGTCAGTCTTTGCCCCCAACCTGTATTTCAGAAGCCTCTTTAAACCGAGTTTCGGGTTTTTTTGGAGAAGGATCTGTCTTCCTTTCTCTCCTTCTTTCTCTCTCCCTTTCTTTCTCTCTCTGTCCTTCTTCCTCTCTTTCCCTCTCCCCCTCTTTGCTCCACTGGGTTCCATTTTGCAATGCAAAGTAAACACCTGCATTTTTCTCAGCTATCTGGTCGCCCCTGTGCAAAGAACACACATATACTATACATAAAACTGTTAACAGTCAAATAAAAACAGATACCTTCTTTCACCACCCTACCGTGGCACTTCCTTCGTCTGTCTGTAGATGTGCTTAGATAAATATTATCCTGCGTATCCTAGTTGATTGCCCATATTGAAGTCCTTCCAGCTTCACATTTCAGCAACCAACTTGTTGCTGAATACAGACTTGTGTGCCAGTCATTGGGGTATTTATACGTGTAAATAAGTAAATAAAATGCATAGCTTTTAGAAAGCATCTTTTCTACTCTATCCACAATTTCACTGTTGAAAGTAGCTTATGTAACACCTGCACAAATGTTCTCAAGGTGTAATGTTTGTCTTCATCCGTGGGAGACATATGGGAGACATAATCAAATCAATATAGCCTAGAGGAAAGAAGGTAGGACTCAAAGGTGCAGGTAGTCATTGTAAGATAAAGAGGTGGGTATTGGAATGGTTGAGCTGAAATGTCAGAGGCCTAGAAGAGAAGTAGGAGAAAGTACCTGGTCTATGTGGTAGTGCGTGTTTGAGCCCTAGATACTGCAGGTGTCAGTGACAGTTCCAACAGTGAAACTGCCTTCACAAATGCTGTTTTCTTTGGCCAAGTTGTAAATTGGATTGTGATGTAATTGTATAAAAATTTTAAATAACCAGTTTTCAAATAGTGTTAAATGGATCTGTGATGACAGTTCTCTTTGCGTTTTATGCATTTCCTTCAATTGAATGAAGATAGTTCTTCCTCTTCTCTAATATTATTCATTTTATATTTTCATCATTCAGACTGTGCTGTTTAGGCTGTCTTTGAGAATAAATCTGGAATGAGATTTTCTCTTAAAAGAAACTGCACTAAGCAAGAACCCCTCACACTTGTCCTTCACTTCCACTTCTACCCCCACATAAGTACCTTAATGACAGAAGAATGAAAATAACAGGAAAAAATAAGTCAAAGGGTATCTGTGAGTATCCTGTTAGGTTTCTAGACCCTGTCTAGAGAAATGACTGCAAAGAATGAAAGATTCAGCAGAAAACTGTAAAAAGTAAATAAGACTGTTCCTTGTTTCTGTACTCCATCTCCCTCAAGTCTGTCCTGTGTTCCCCCTACAAAATTGCCCGTACTGCATCTCTGTCTTCAACATTCTTACTACGTAAATGAAAAAGGATATAACTTGCATCTAATTTCTGGTTTTCTTGATTAAGAAATGAGGATATTATTTTAAGGGTGAAAAGGGATTTTGTATATAATCAGTTCATCACAGTCACAGAATCCTTGTGGATGAATTACTGGTCCAGCCTTCTTTCAGTGAACCGAAGCAAGAGTAGGAAGCTCCTGGCAGTTGAACGCTTTATGTGCGCTTGAGCTTGAGAAGCTTGAAGGAATATCTGGACATTAATAAAAAATAAAATAAAAAATAAAAAATAAATTAAAAAAGGAAAAGAAAGGAACACCAGTGTCTACAATGTGGAGGAGAAAGTGAGACTAGCAGTTTATTTAGAAGTGAATACCATGCGCTCCTAAGTGAAACTGGGATAGTGACAGGAAATTTCCCTTGTTTGGAGGACAGAGGAAGAGTGATCAGGACTTAGACATGTGGGAAAGGCAGGAGAAGAGAATTTGAGAACAGAAAGGTGTTTAAAAGAAGGGAAGTTGATGGGCTGCATCCTCTCTTTTTTATCCTTGGTCTTGCTGGTTCTGGATGGTTGGGGATGAAGGTGGATTTGTTATGCCTATCTCTTTCTTATTACCTTAGCCAATTAATTTGAACAATTAGTACTAGGTCTATTTGGAGAAGCACGGGGCCTAGGAAGAACAGGTCCTTCTTCATATGCTTCTTGTCATTTCTGTGACTACTCTCCCAATGATTCTTCACCTCTTGTAAAACTAAAGATTAAATTCCTATTTATAATTTTGGCTATATATGATCTGGAAGTTTGGATGCATGGACTTACAATCAATTTCATATGTATGTCAGATATTATAATATATGCTCTAAATACCGCTTTAGATGATGATTAGGTGGATGAAGATGCAATCTTTGAACAACACAATCTTTAAACAGTGCAATCTTTGAACAATCTTGAAACCATCTTTGAATCATTTGAATCTATTTCCTTGTCAGTGTGTTGGTTTTGTCAATAGAAAAAGCTGTATAAGCCATGCTTTATAGACAGACTGCCTTCTGCACTGAGGAATTCTGCCTTCCTCATAGGTCATTTTGTGTTTGGATCTGACAAATATCTGCACTGTGTTTTATTATTATTATTAATTATTAACTAATAAACTGGATCATAAAACATAGAAAACAACTTATTCCAAGCCTTGAATGCGATCAGCTTCTGGAAGGATTCCTAAATAAAATTCCTATGACCAAGCTTCTATCCGCTATTTTACGTACAAGAGCTTTATTTGAAAATAAATAGTGAAACTGAAAATAGCAATGAGATAACCTGGAATATTTTGGTGTTTGGATTAACTCTGAATTAACTGAATTTACGTAAGTTCATTAGGTAAAGTGGATCTTCAAGAAACAAGTATCAATTATTTTTATTAAAGTCTTTTTAATTCTGCAAAATGAAGACAAATAATAAATTGTTGCTTAAATAGTTTTTATTTTAATGAGTCTAACTACAGTTTGAATTCCAGAGCTTTACTTCTAAACAATAAATAGCATACAATCAAATATAGATAACATTTTAGATGATTGCAATATTTTCATGTATTTCTACAGTAATAATCTAAATTGCTTTTGGAAAATGCTAGAAGACTGTACAGATCTATCTGTATGTTTTTGTGTCGAATGATCTTTGGCTTGAACCTTAAAGTATATTGCTACTGATTTGTGAAGAGCTGCAAGTATAAAATAATTCTTTAATATGAGGCTACGGAGGTCTTATTTTCTGAATATGTATCTTTTAAAAATAGATAAAGAAGCTCAATTGACTCTATTGAAACCAATGGCAGTTTTAGCAAATATTTTAACATTTTTAGTTATGCTTTTTATAGAATTTTACATGGTACATAGACTTTGGACAGGACAATGAAGTGAAAAACTACTTCTTAGCTTCATAGTTTCTAATCAAATTATATGAAAAAGAAGACATACTAGGACTTGAAAGTGTATTTTATCTTCAAATTGAACCAAGGGTTTTTAGCTTCCTTTCAGAATGTTGTAAGTACTGAAAATATGCTCTTCTGTGTAGGGAAAAAAAGTGTCCTGGTTATGAACAGGGACTAATTAAAAGCAGTATATCTAGAAGAGAATGACCAGTTGAGTCGAACAGTATCTTAGTTCTTCTGTCCTTCTGAAAATTCATTCCAAGTTCTTCATGTGAGCTAAAAGAATGCTGAATGATCTTCCTGATTCACTGTGGGATTTCTGCTTGTACAATCACTGCTAATCATTACATAAAGCTTTGTTAGTTTAGAAATAACTAAGGGATCCTGGTCAGCTGGACTTTGCTAAAGATGAAGTGATAACAGTAAAAAAAAATTCTTAATTCTTGTTTCATCTTCTGTTCAGATTTCTTCTGAGTTCAGGTCCTAAGTTCTTCAATTCATTCACAAAAGAGTTCTTATTTCAAAAGATATTTCAATCTTATTTAAGAAGATGCTGTCTTAGAAAATTCTAATATTTCTAATTCCTTTCTAAAGAAAATAATCTTTCTAATTTATATGAATTAGAGATTTTTAAGCTTTGCTTACTGCAAATGTGTATATGCTCCCTGAATCTGTGACCTACAGACAGGTGCATTGATACTAAACAATATATCTATCCAGTAAAGAGGAGGTATTTTAACCAAAAGGATAATACACAATACATTTATATAATAAATTCATTTGACCCACTTCATTATTGGACAAGCGTATGCTATTTTGCATGTTCACTTTCACTGTGATAGTCATGATGTTAAGCTGCTTTTGGCTTTGTTTTTCTGATACAAACTTCTGACTTGATAGCAGTCTGGATCTTACCAGCATCAAAGAAAAATTTTCCTGTGTATTTTGAGCTAGGAATAATGGATAGCTTCTTACCTAAATATTTTTTCAGAAATATTTTTTTCAGCTCAGAATTCCAGTTTAGGCATTAATTCTTTCCTGTTGCTCTCAAATTGAGGAAAGGGTCACCCCATGCTTTGACTTTTACAAAAGAACTGTAGATTGATAACAGCTGTGACAGGAAAAGGAAAAAAAAAAAGAAGAAAAAAAAAGACAATTTTATTACCACCTCTGCCACTATTAATAGTTGTTAGTTAAACTGTGTTAATGTTAACAATAACGGATTTTCTCTATATACCGTTATACAAATAATCAATAATGAAGCAGAGTAAACTCCTTATTTGTAGACATAGAAAATTAGTTCTGGAGACTGGCTGTAACCTAATCTGTTAACTTTCTGTTTAAACCAAACTCACAGCTGGAAGACCTTCCAAATTTTGTTTTTTGCTTTGCCTTTGGAAATTTTGTCATTTAAAATTTTCTATCTTTTTTTTTCCAGCTGTTTATTCAGTCACTGAAACTAAATGACTGTCATTACACCTGAAAATGGAGTAAAACTTTAGCTTATTTCTTTGAAGTGAGGAGCAAGGCAATATGAAATAATTTGACTTATTTCAGTTTTGCGGTAAACATACAAGAATCCTTCTTTTATGACAAGCTCCTGTTCAAGTGAATATGGTTCTATTTAATGTGTAATTACATAGCTACACTTGATACTTATGTTAATTACAGAAAAATAAATGAATTAAGAAATTGATAAAAATTGCAAATAATGAAAATATTTCAGAAGTATAGTAAGAAGGAAAAAGTGACAATTACTTGAGACAGATTATTTGTGCAGCCTTAGGGTACAAGTTAAGTAAGAAATCTTTTTCCCAGAGCTGTTGACAATGTTTGCACTGCATTGACAATCAAGGGAAGAACAGGACAGGACCACACTGAATTTTTGTTCTGGGAGGAAAATCAGAGACTTTTCAACGTACGAAAAGATAAATTCTCTGGATGGAGGAACACTGGCATGCAGCCACAGGAAGTATGGTTTCCAGACATCCTTGTGGGATCAAATTTTAAAAAACATGAGAAATAGAGCAAAGTCCTCTGTTAGTGCCTGTTGCCGTAATTGGTGTAATTTAGACTATTGATGCTATTGAGCTGAGGATTTAGCCCATATTGACAGGCTCACTGACAGAATATATTGTAGATACTTGGCAGAATCTGCACAATTTGGAGTTGGGTTGCTGGATTAATTCTCAGTGCTTTGCCTGTGCCTCCACCTTCTGTACGGAGGGCTCTGTCATTTAGCCTGGCTCCGTTCCACGCAATTGAGCGGTGGCCACAGGAGGCCTCATGACATGTGTCCTAGGGCCATACAAGTGCTATTGAGCTGGATGCACTCTGCAAAGCCAGAGTCGCTCAAGGGACTGCAAAAAGGGTCACATTAGTGACATAATACTGAGTGTCTGTGCCGTGTGGTGTAAATGCTCGTGGTGATGGAGTGCATGGTGTTTCTTCTCAGGTGGTTATACTATTGTACAATAATTGGTTGTACTGTTGTCTGAGTATGGGAGGTTGCTGCTGTTTGCACTAAGTAATTTACAGCTAAGATGATTGTTGACAGTCCTGCTAATAAAGTTTGAAGAATGTTTGGCTGTTGCCACTTTCTTACAGAGCGTTTTCCTTTTTAAGAGAGCTCTCCTAGCATTCCATACACGGCTAGAAACAAGGACGGAAGGAGTTGTTTGGGGTGTGCAGAATTCAGGGATGGGCACACATCCAGGGAATCTCAGAGGGAAATACGGGCTGTGTGCCATGCCCTGCACTTGCTACATATGCGCACATCTGAGCTAGCACACGCACGCTCTGCAGATGGTTAGAATTGCACAGACCAACTCCACAAAGCATGGCCAGATCCCACTTTTCTTAGGCGTCTGGAAATCCTGGTCATATGGCTGAGCTGTGATTTCTCTCCTCTTTTCCCAATCCTAAAATTCTGTCTAAGGAGCGGGGAGAAGAAGAGAAAGAAGACAGACCAAGGAAGGAAAGTGTACCCGGCCCACAGCAGCATTAAATGGATGGTGACTGGTTGGGTGCCTGTATTGTAATGAGCTTCAGGACCTCAGCTGAGCTGTTACCGACCGTGTGTGTATTTTTAGTTTGCTGTTATGGTGTAAAATATATTCACTTTGCCTAAGCTATGTCATAATAATTTACTGTGAATATTGAAATAAAATGCTAATTAGATACAGTTGGAAGAGAGCACATGGCAAATTACTGTAATACAGAGCTTGATCAATTCTGATCAAATGCTTTTTTTTTCCTAGGCTACCACTTCTTTAATAATTATCCTCTCTGAGTGCAACCTGCATCAATTTTAAGTTCAAATAATTTAACTTTGTAGATTAGAATGCTTTTCTGAACAAAGTTAAGTTCATTTTGTAAAATACTTCCACGTATAGTTAAAAGCAGAATAGTTCTCAAATCTTTAAGACTTTCATTAAAGGAACCTCTTTTGCCTCACAAGACCATTGAAAAAAATAATTTTTCCAGACAAAAATATAGTTTTGTCTATCCAAATCACTTCTGCCTAAGCAATCTAATTGCTTCTCTTTTAAAGCATCAATGTAATTTTAGATGTTCTGACTATTCTTCTTTCGGTGTGTAGAATTCTTTGTTACTATTCTGTACTGAAAATCTTGGTCAGAGCAGGACTTTGGGCTGTGTGAAGATGATCTCTCATAGATTGTTGCAAGACAGCCTTATTTTATTTTTATTTTAGAGTGCATTTAAAATTCTGACTCTTCTCAGGATTTTAGCAACTGATTTAGTCTCACAGGATGCCTATGATGGAGTCTTACTTTACTCTTCTTTCTGACAAAACTGTTTTACTATTTCTTGAGAGATATATGTATTAATTATGTACACACTTCGGAATCTCTGGATTTCAGTTAGATGCCCAATTCTCATGACTGACTTTAAAAATTCTGTAAAGAGTATCATTATTTTTTTGTGTGCTAAAAGTTTTGCTCTGCTGTGTGTTAAAGTATTATCAGAGTAATTCTGATAGTGCTGTCAGTCTCTGGTCATTTTTCATTCATATATTTATGTAAATATATTTTATATATTATATAGTATATTTTTATAATACAAAAACCTTCAAGGAACAGAAGTCATCAGTCATATTCTCTACCACTGTATAGTTACCAGTTATTTCACTGGAAATTGTTTATTCTATTTAGTAGTCTGTTTATTATCAGATATTTTAATTACTTTTTGCAGGGGTTAGAGCTTTGAATAAATTATCTAAAGGTCACCTGTTGGTATTTCTTGGTAGAATTTCTTTAGTACCTTTCTGTCATAGTTTAAAAAATGAGGGTACCCAGGGTTTAAATGAGAGAAGAACAACTATTCTGCTAACTGTTCTACTAGCAATCTGAACTTTCTGTTTACAAGGAAGAGTAGTCTTGGGCATCTGTCTCCCATGATACCACATCATCAATTGAAAGAATTATATGAATTGAAGAGACTGTAGATGAATATTTAGGGGGTAAGAGCTTGTCTCCATTGTGCTCAAAAAAAAAAAAAAAAAAAAGCTGTCTCTCCTTCACTTTTGTTTTCTTCCTTCCTTTGAGCTTCTTGTTCACTTGCCATGCTGAAGATCCTTTTCCCTTTAAAATTCGGAGATTTTATCGCCTTTTTATTTTGGACAATATGCATTGCTTTACAGATCTACGTTGCCTATGATTCTTGACTAAGAAAATCTTTTTTTTACTCTATTTAATAAATGTCCTAAGTTATAAATTGTGTAAGCAATATAATATATCCTTGTGCTAATTAAGTTGGATTTTGCTAACAAGTTGGCTTTTGCTGCTTCTGAGTACAAATATGAGTTCTGATGTAGGCTTTATAGTATGCACATATATAAAAATCGGTCAGGTTAGAGCAGAATGACATCTTTTCGTCTGACTGTAGTCCATATACATTAATTTGGTATTGTACAGGCACACCAGTACAGTTTATTTTTCCTTATCTCGTGCATTACTACTAGCCTGTAATCTATGCAGTGCATTATAGTTAGAAATGTCTGTACATCTTTTTGAAACTTAACGTAAAGACTTTGGACCTGGAAATTAAACTTTAACTTTGAAAATGTACTTTAATTTTATATATGTGATTAGAATCCCAGAACATTTAGACTGGAAGGGATCTCTAGAAGTTATCTGGTCCCAAGCCCCTACTCAAAACTGGCCTAACTTTGGAGTTGGAGCAGGTTGCTCAGGGCTTGTGCAACCAAGTTTTGAATATCTCCAAAGTCGAAAATTCCACACTCTTGCAGCTGATGCACTCCCAAACATGCCAGTCAGAACTGAATAATATTTCCCTCGACCTGCTGGTCGCAGTCAAGATAGGACAGCCCAGTGTCCTGAGTTAATCCTCACTGCATTGAGGGCTGGTTCATGTTCAACTTGCTGTCCACCAAGACCCCAGGGCTTTCTCGCCAAGCTGGTTTCTGAGCAGTCATTGACCAGTCTGTGCTGTGCAGGACTCGGCGGGTCGTCGTTGCACTTCATGAGGTTTCAGGGAGCACACCTGAAATTCCTCTTAAAAAGCAATCACAGTCCCATCCGTGAAAAGTCTGAGGGTACCTTCTGGCCTGTTCTTACAGTTGCCAATGAAGATACTTCCATTAAAGTGAACTTCCTAGAAGCTTAGTTGAATATTTATGTTAATATCTAGGTAATGGATGAGAAATGGTCCGCCAAAAATGAATATACATTGTTGCTCATGCTTCTTTAACATTGCATAAGCAAATATGCAAGTAGAAATATTAAGAAGCACATACTACAGAGAACAGTAGCTGTGACCTTTTGACATGCTGTGTTTTCTGTCATCTTCAAAAATGATGTTTGTCTCCATTAAGTTTCATGATAAGTTAATAGTTAATAGGCATGGTACTGTTTACAGAAACTTTCTCTGCAAGTTTTCTGTATACTTGTTACATGTCATGAATACTCACCCTTCCTGTCTTCTCCCCCAAGACGCTACTAAAATACTGATATTCCTTATTTCTCAGGAAAGTCTTTAAACATACATGGATAACTATTCAAAACTGTTTATATCGTCATATTTTGTGAAGAATTGAGTTTGAATTCTTACTCAGCATACTTGGAATACAGCACTGGTCTGGTATTCTGCAGACATTTTGTCGGTGAAAATAATAGCTCCTTATTAGGAGTTGGCTTGGTGTTTGAATATGTCTATAAGCAACAAATGTAAGGTGCAAGCTATGGAAGAAGATAAAATATAAGAGTATCTGCCCCTCAAAAATAGTGTTTTGTGAACTAAATACTTGCTTAAGAAGAGGCCAATGAATGCAGGTCGTGTTCATTATAGGAATGTTGGGTTGCAGCAAGTTCTACACACTTGCTAAGAAAATGTAATAATCTGTAAGAAATGGTAATAATCTGTGAATATCTGATGATAGGAGATCTTGAAATATTTGGACAGAGCTGTTTGTTAGGAAAACTTATTTTCAAGGTGAAATTTAGCTGCCACTATGAGTGTTCATCATTTTACCCATGGACAATTCACTTGCAGCACTCTCAGTTTTGATCCACTAGCTGAAGGGACCACGGCAACTATACCCAGCCTTTGCTGTTAGTTGTCTGTTCCATGTTCTACATGGTGAATCTACATGGTGTCCACCATGTTCTACAGGTGAATCTTCCCATTAACAACAAGTTGTCTTTTTCTCAAATCACTTTGTAAAGCTTCACTTACTCACCTTGAAATGCCCTCCTGAGATAGCATACAAGCTACTGGAGCAGGTGGAACAAGAGGCCCTTTTTGTTTTGTATAAAATGAATAAGTTAGATCTCTCGGGGTTGAAGGAATCCCTTTAAATATGATTTTTTTTTCTATTCTAACAGATGTCAACACGGCATTCATAACATAAGTGGACATAGTCAGCATACTTTCTTTTTCTATGAATGGAGGAAATCTTTTATACTTCAAACCTACTGTTCAAGAGAAGCTATTTTTATTTGGCAAAAGTAGAAACTGGTAGGCTAAATAATAGAGATTATTCTACTCCAAAATACCTGAACTTTGATGTTAAGCAGCAATTTATAAGTGCAGTTTTCCAAATGAGAAGATACTTTTTTTTTTCACTAAAAACTTCCAGGCACAAATAGGATGTATCGAATTGTCCTTGGCTAATTTCTCACCTTATCAAAAGAAACTAAATACCTCATCGAGTCTCTTAAAAGGGCATAGACAAGTGTTTCAGTTTGGGGATAGACTGTTGCAGACACCACATTTTTTCAAGAGAATAACAGTTATGAATTATGTGTTTGCTAAGCAAAACTTGGGGAAAAGAGGAAGCCTACTTTAAATAAAGAAACCAAACTAAATGAATGAACCAACTCAAAGGAAAAGATGGGAAAGGCTGAACTGTTTCTGTTTACTTATTGTCAAGAAACACATTGCAAAAACAAGGTTACATTGAGTCTGCCATCCAGGTTGAACGCTTTGCTACTCTGAAGAAAGTCCAGGGAAGCTGAAGGCTGACAAACTAACACCTAAGCAAAGTACAGGGGGTGGGGAAAAGCCTGACAGAGATGTGGATTAGAAGGTGGAACAAGTGACAGATATTCCTGTCACCAGCACCACTTGCACACCTGCTTGTTATTTCAGGTTCTTTAAAATGCTTTTTCTTATGGATTTATTAACATATTTCAGGTTTGGGCTTCCATTTATTTTTTCAAAGATATGTGCATAAAGCGAACCTCTAACAGCAGCAGCAAATGAGGTAGTTAGTTAAACTTTGTCCCTGCTTGTTGCCAGTTTTGAAGGCAGCCCTACACAGGGTTGGGGTGTCCTGGGATGCAGGATTTCTCATGGTCCTTGGAGCTCTTGTGGTACATGGCTTTGTACAGCCCGAGTATGAGGAGCTCTTGGTACCCAAGTGAGAGCGATGCAGGCTGCCTATTCTCAAACACTGCTTAATCCTGGTGCTGCTTAAAAGTGATCAGCACCTCTGTTTGAAGGGCTGTTTTGCAGGATTTTGCTGCTTGACATTTCAAAGCTTAGAAGGGCATCCTTAGCCTCTTTAGCTTCTGGGAAAATATTCTTACCGATAAATTACCATATAAGGAGAAGCATAACTCCCTCCTTCTTCTAAAAATAAGTTTCCTCTTTTAAAAAACATGGTTACAGCTTTTGGGAGGGTGAGGAGGGAAGAACCCAAAGACAGAAAATTTTAAAATGTTTGGCACATACCATTTAGATCAGGTTCCTCCAGTGCTAGCTAGATTCTGGATCCCACAGTTTTTTCCCTGGGATTAGAGCATTTAACTACTCTAATAATTACACACTTGGTCAAATGCTAAGTATTGTTAGAGGGAAATTTTCCTACCAAACAGTGATAGTCTAAAGAGCATGAATTTCTCTAGTGATAATATGGTTAAGCGGGTGGTTTGGGAATTGCAGATTTTGGCTTGGGTAACCTACATGAGGTTAAATTTCATAACAAATAAGACAAATTTTGGTTTAGGACATTCATATGGAACAGGCTACTAGAGTCTAGGAGAATATGCAAGAGACTGATGAGTATCCTTCCTGTTTTGTGTTTTCCTAATCACATATTACAAGTCACAGAGAAAAGAATATTGACTCTGCTGGATGAAAACATTCTTATACCTTAAAATATATTGGAGTTAATTACCTTGTTCCTGGTTCAAAAAAATGCTGAAATCTGAATCCAAACCTGACACATCCTATTTGATCAGCCTAATTTTTGTTTAGGTAACATGCAGTGTCTTGGCTAGGTCTCCATTGACTATAATGGGAGTTTAGCCACTCACCTGTGTCTTAGTCTTGAGGTGAGTCTTGCTTTTAAATGAAACTCCTCATGAACAATTTGGGGGATTTTTTTCTTGTTCTTCAGCAAGCAACGGCAACCTTCAACAGCAACCTTTCTACTATGATGTCCTTTTTACGGCTCATCCTGTTTTAGTCTACTATTTGTTCATTTATTTCTCTATATCTCCTAAAAGCCTCATGTATTGTGGGAGATCTGTTCTCCTAAGTAACTTCTTTGAAAAAGCAGGTTATAAACAACAATTCAGGAAACTATAGTGGAAGCAGTAAAGTCTACTCTAATCTCAATGTCGAGTTTATGAATTTTGTCAAAAAAACTTTCTCTAGTTACCTTTATTTAAATAGTCTTTTCTTTAGAACATTAGGATCATATTTTTTCACCTATAATTCTACAGTCCATATCAAGTGTTTGATTAAGCTTTGAACTGCTCCAAATCAGAGCACAATAATTAACTATGAACAGGCAACAGGACTTCTCATGTGCATCAAGCTATTCATTTGCTGGAGGACTAGTAGCAATAGGAACTTTGGGCCTGATTCAAACAGGAACAAGCAGGCACTGCTGCCTCCAAGTAATGTTATTGCTGGGGAAAGCCAAGCAACATACAGGCATACAGCAGGTTTTTCAAATTATGTGCATGTGAAATGTTCTACCTATGTATTTAACAGCAGAGGAATATTTGCACCGTGACCTGAATTGTAAGCTTCTCAAGAACTTGGATGATTTTCATTTTTCTGTAAAAGCTTGTCAATCTTGTATGAGTGAAGCAAATTAATTTCTTTATTTTCATTTTATTTTTACTTTTCAACTGGAAAACAAAAAGAGCATTATATGGGGGCAATTGTTTTTATCCTCTTTTTTTTTTTCTTTCCTCTACATGAGAGTTCTAATTCTTATTAGGGGTTGTTATTTAGTCAAAAGGTTTTACAATGTAGACAATCATTTAAATAGGTCTAACAACTCATAATAATTATGAATCGTTGAAATTAGGAGCTGAAAAGACCTATTACATCATCTAAACCATTCCCATGCCATTTTAGGCTTGTTCCTTATAGTGTAATTTCCAGTGCTTTGTTTGGTCCAGTTGTAAATGACTTAACTTTCCTGCACTATTCCTACACAGACTTTAATGCCTCAATGTCATTCTCAACACCAGGACTCAATTTGGATAATTTTAATTTACTCCTCATTACTGGGTGTAAGACATCACTTTTGGGTACTCTTAATCATCCCTTTTGGAGTTTTGGACCTTCCATTATCCTTAAGCTATCTTGTATTTCCATTTATCCAAGTGCTTTTTTTACCCCCCAAAGCCTTTTCCTCTAGTCCCTTAGTTGTTTTTACTATGCTTTTTTGTGGAGTATAGTGAGCCTGCTCACCTGTCCTGTTGAAGTCAATACAGAAAAACATGAAAGCATCTTATTTCTCAGACCATCCTCCCACAGTTTTTAGATATTTTAATGATAAGTTTTTGTTCTTCAGCTGACTGAAATGTGTTAGTATTTTGCAGACTCAGTATTGGATGGGCCTGGAGCAGTGTATTCCCTGCTGCCGCCTGGCTCAGCCAGGACTCTCAGGAACTTGAACGTGTGTGACTGGCTTCTAGACCGGGTTTGCACTCTGCCAGCTTGGGCCATGGGCAGAATCCACTTGCTACTGCTGGTACCTGCATGGTGATTTTGAGCATCTGCGGCCAACACCACTGATGGAAATACTGTGTAATCCTTTGCTAAATATCTGAAGTACTGATTGCATAACAGAAAGCAGCAATGTGAATATTCTGAGCAGTTGTCCTTAAGATACCTGTTAATTCAGGCATTTTCTTCCCCAAATAATGCCAGGGGATCATATCACTCTAGGCCATAAAGTGGTTCCCTCATGCATGGCTCAGAAAGGAAAATACTCACGTAGTGCTAACCAAGTGGGCTAGCTTTTCCCAGCATTTCAGCTGGAGCTGGAGATCTGATTCCTGTGGTTGCTTCCTTCACTATAATGGCTGTTGACATTTTGGACACTGTGTTTGAGGAAGACAGAGAGATGCTCTGGGCTAACAGCAAGTCATAATTCAGTGTTTGAGGGCATTTCCACCCAAACGGCTGCAGTCAGATACAAGCTCTTTGCTCGGCTGTTCATGCTGACCAGGCACTAGGCAGTTTCAACATAAACCTTTGTAGCTGCAAGAACAAACTAGCGCTCCACCAATTTACATATATTGAAGAATATTTATGCCCTACTTCTGCATAAATAACTGGCCTGGGCACAGCATAAGCAATACCTTGTGCATAACCATATGGCTGAGACAAGGTCTGCTTGAAAGTGAATAATGTCTGCTCTTCGAGCCTTACCTGGGTTGTATTTTGGCTGAGCTGTCTAGGTGGAGACCACTTATTTTTTTAAAGGGGCCTTTCCACAGTGGCACTGTGCTCTGCTGAAACAGTATTTGCAAGATGTGCCTATGAGTACCCTCAAAATGATATTTACAGCCCTTTGCTGAGGATGGTGTGATCGGTAGTAACCTGCTGCCTCAACAAAAGGCGCCAACTTCGTAACATATCAGTAAATTGGAAAACCTTTATGAATAGGAAGGGCTGCTTTTCGGATATTCTCTACTGAGATGGACAGTTCCCCTTTTTCACAAAGGAGAAGTTGGCTAAGCAGCCCGCGGTGCTCAGCGAGACTCCTTTCCAGCTGGAGATTTCACAGGAGCCAACCACTGCAATCCGTGTGTTGCGGGCAGAAAAGGCTGTGCCTAGTCCCTGTGTACTCAGTAAGGACTCCGGCTCAGTGGTCATCAGAAAGTTGCGGTTTGGTATTTCATGGGCATGCTGAGTATCAATATGAAGAAAAGATAAGAAAGATTAAAGGCTGTAAGGTTTCATGGCCCTGCAAGTGCTTTATATCCCTGGGTAATTGCCACTGAGAATTTTCACTGATATTAATAAATATAGCATGAGCTGAGCAGAATCATCCCAGCAGCTCCATTGCATTGAAGTCTGCTTGTTTCCTAAAAAGAACTACAGAAGAGACACATTTTAACATCCAGGGTGTTGTTCAGGCTCTAATTTTATATTCCCTGACAGTGGCTGCATTGTAACAGTTTAACTTTTGCTTATCATGCTGCTTTTAGCAGTCTGGGAAAAGAGTCTACTGCTTGGCCGGGGAATATCCCAGCAGCTCCCCAGAGCACGTTTGTTGTGAAGGGACGGGAGTTACACGATTTGCACAGTCTGGGCTTTAGGTCCAGTCGAAAAGTGGTTAAGACTTAATAAGGATTGGGCAGGGAGAAAGCCCTGGGCAGGATGTCTGCTCAAACAGAAATGGAGCACAGTTAATTCAAGCTCCAAACTGCCAAGGACAGAAAAAAAAAAAAAAAAAAAAAAAAAAAAAAAGAACTAGTATAAATAATCAAGTAAATAATTAAGGCAGAGTTTAGATAAATATTTGAGGAGTGGGTATTGTGGTAGTACTGAGGAGAGGGGCACTTCTCTGCTGCCTCACCTCTTCTAAGGGCTCCTGAGGCAGCAGCCTGCTACGCACCATGATTTTTAGGGTTGAAAGTGCCTTTTCTTTAAAGGTTTGTTTTTAAAGCTTGCATAAGAAGGAGCTGGAGAACACAGGCTGGAATGCGACTCCGCCATGCAATATGGCTTTATGATTCATTCATTTTCCAGACTTTATTTCTCCAGAGCTGGTCCAGGGCTGGCATTCTCAGCTCCGCAAAGACACGCGGGGCTGGGCGAGAGGAGCAGAAATGCTTCGCTGGAGCCAGACGCGGGCGAGGGCAGCTGCTGTCAATACCCTGAAGCTGAAATACATTGACAGGGGCTGGGGGAGGTGTTCTGCAGTGCTGCAGATCCCAGGAAAGCCTGATCTGGGGAGCAGAGGGCTAGGTGTTTGTGCTCTCACCAACACGGTTGTTTCTTGTTTCAGAGAGACGCAGCTAAAACATCAGGTAACTGATGCAGTCTGCTTTTTCATTGTTTAGAACAAGCAACCAAACAAACGGGCTTTAATAACAATAAGTAGCTTTACAGCACGAGTAGCAAAAACAGAATTCAAAACTCTTAGAAATTAAGCTTGAAGACAATCTTTAGCAAATGAAGGATTTTTCTATTGAAGGTAGGAGAAGTAAGAAAGCACCTTGCATAGAAATATTAAATTTTCACTGTCTAATTTGCAAGAAAGGCTTTAAAAATAAAGCTTGCATTAAAATACTCTTCAGAGCCAGAGAAATACTTGCACACGCATCAAAGTGCACAAGAGCTCTATTAATCTATCAGTTAAAATACTCGGATGCTTTCACGTCTATTTTCCTATGTTCGCATTCTTATCTTCCATGATGTGGATGCGCAGCCCTACAGAAACACCCCACGGGAATTACAGGCTTCGGTGACACAACAGCCTCTCTGGCAGCCCCGGGGTGTCCCCTTTGCCCCGCGGTGACCGCGCACACCCCGGGGAGCTGCTCCTGCTCGAGCCCCGGCTGCCTGGCGAGCCCAGGTACCATTTTTTTGTGGCAGACTGTAAATGATCCCTATTCTTTGCTCCACAGAACATCCGATGTGGTGCCCAATCGGCTGGGGAAGCTGCGCACACGTCAGGGGCTCTGTGTGTGTCTGCACAGGCGACTGCAGCTGGAACCTCCATTAGAGCAGCCCTATTGATTTCTGGTGCACACTGCAGTAACGGGGCTGGAGAGCAGGGGAAATATAAGGGGGGGAAAAAAAGGGAAAAAAAAGGCAGAAAAGGAATCTCAAGACGACTTAAAAATAGAAATTAGCTGAAGGCACACTGGGGTGTAGGTGCATACGTGCAGCACACAGCCTTCCCCAGAGATGAGCCACTGCACTGTTTGAAAAAAATAATAAAAATCCCTGCGCCTCCTAAAGAGTCAGTGTGCCCAGGTTTCACACGCAGTGCATGCCCGGATCGATGCTTCCCGCTGCCGTTCTCGCAAACTGCCCTTGTCTGCAGAATGCTTCTGTTTCAGCGGAGGACTGTAAGAGATGCGGGATTCACATTTTTCTTTTATTCTGAGCACCCAGTCTTCTTTTGGGGGGCAGGGGAGGGCTGGAAACACCGCGCCGAGTCTGTGCTTCCAAACATAGAGCACTCGGGGCTCCGGGAAGTTGCTCCGCATTTACTGGCAGTCATTTTCTCTGATGCATAATGCACAAGGTGCCATTGCGAGCTGAGGTGCGAACCGCGGGAGGAATGATGCTTCTGGTAGGGACTGAGCTTTCTTCTTCCGCTGAGGTTTCTTCCTCAGCTGATACCTGGCCATAATTTATAGCTGCATGTTAGTGCGTTGTCTCGCTATTTCGGCGTGTCTGCAAGGAAAACCCCTGCAAGGGGAGCGCGGCTGCTGCCGACAGCCGCCCGCCCGCCCGGCAGACGGGGCCGGGCGCGGGGGGGACC
>JAWLRI010000731.1:2694065-2792380 GCA_034781795.1 Crypturellus tataupa
GGCGGCGGGGCCGGGCGCGGGAGCGGTGTCGCGCGGAGCGGCGCGGAGCGGCGCGGTAGGTACCCTGCTCGCCGCGGTGCAGCGCTGCTGCCACCCAACTCCGCGGCGGTGCTGGAAGCTGAACTTAGTGACCGGAGATTACCAGGGAGCCTCGCAGTGCCAACATCCCCGGTAGATATGTACCCAGAGAGGGCTCTTTTCTTGAGAGGAAAACAGAAAACAAAAGAAGGAGATAAATAACCTGTCTTTGATTGGCTTTTTTTTTCTTCTTCTTTTCTTTTTTTTCCCCCCTTTTTCCTGGATAATAACATCGAGTCAGGCTGGAATCCCACTTCCCGAGCAGAGTATCCTGGAGGGACATTTCTTATATAATTCGAGTGTTGTGTATAAAATAAGGTGCTTTAATATTTAGTTGAATTTTCTTTGTGTGTGTGTGTGTGTGTGTGTGTGCAGTCATTAAGGAATATTTTTATCCAATTTTAATGATTCTTAATCCCCTTAAAATGGAGATTTTCGTTTTAACTGACCTAATTTCTAAACTGCAGTTAAGGCTGGGGCTAAGTAGAAATTATTAATTTATTATCCTTTTATTGTATTTACTTTGTTTTTTTTTTTTTTTTTTTTTTTTTTTTTTTATCGAAGAGGTGTGAAATGAATGATTGACTTTAATTTCAGAGGTGTGGGTTCTTTTGTCACCTTCACCTGTGTTGTTTTGGAGAACAGCAGCATATAATTCCAGGGGATATTTAGGCTTTGCTTGTCTTTGTATATGTCCCTCTCCCCTCTTTTCTTAATTGACATTTCGGTTTTATTTTCTAAAATTACCAAAGAAATTAAAATCTTTGTCGTGTCATTCTGCAAACAAAAAAATCTCGGAGGGAGCTGTTAACCCTTGGCAGGCAGTTAGCAGTTACTTGGGGTGATTTCTCAAGGTTCTTCAACTTTGGAATGAAAAGGTTAAACTTGGTTGCTGTGCTGGAGTCTGGTAAATATACGTGTGTATGCTTGTTTACAATGTGGTGCATTTAAAAACGATTGCAAAGGCAACATAACACTCCTAGCATTAAAAATGCGAAGTGAGGTAAGACTGCATGCAACAAAGCAAAATATTTAATAGGAAAAAAAGTGATGACTCTACTTTTCACAATTACATTAATTTATCAACTGAAACAAAGAGTAAATGCAAAATGCAATGCATGTCAAATGAATCTAAGACTAGGATTTGATTTTATATGTATGTGTTTTGCAGCCTGAACTTTCTGGAGAGTGAATATCGCTTTTTCATCATTCCAAACAACAAGGGCACTAGTTGGCACTAACCATTTGCAGTGGCTCTTTGTTTTTGAATCGATGGCCAGTTATGTGGCTGCATTTTCAAAAGGGACACTGGTTTTATCGTAGTGGTCCCTAGTTCATGGTGTGACTTTGTTGTTCTGCTCTCCAGTCTTGTATCTTCCACATTGTGGAATGGAGCAAGTGGGTGTTTGGAGACAAAGACAATTAGGAAGGAAGAGGGGCTACTTCACGGTGTTTGGAGTGTATTATTTCTCTAGATTTCTTGAGGAGTGTTTCTGAGCATCCTTTTCTGTTTGTTTTTCCTTTTTTGGTTTAATTCTTGTGTTGAGCAGCCTAATAAGATATGTGAGAGGAGTATTTTAGTGAATGCACATAGGTGCCTAGGCATATGCAGTGATTTATGAGCTAGGCAGGAAAACTTTGCAGTATGAACGATGAAGAAAGTGTTGTTTTGTAAACTGTTCTCTGGACCAGTCCAGCTTTTGTGTAGACTGCAAAGGAATGAAAATAAATTCTCACTCATCAGATTTCCTAGGGGAACCAGCAAGGGCATTTATTTAAATGCAGAGTACAGGCACATTTATAAAACAAAGTTCTCTGAGTTCAAACCTATTTCTTGATCAGCTCTGAGCACAGTCATTGTTTGGTTGAAAGATCCAGTGGAATAAAAGTACTTTGATAGTAGATGTATATTCATCATGGGATATCATTATGAAAATATTGCATTTAATATATTTTTTTCTGATCTTGATAGATGTTTGCATCATGTAGATGAACTTTCAGTAGAGATGTGAAGTTCTTGACAGTACAGTACAGGCAAACTTTATGGCTGAAGATTGCTTACTGACCTCTTCTTCCTCATCATAGTGCAGAGAAATTCCTATAAGATTATCAAAGATGTTCTAAACAGAAGCATAGCACATTTCTATACCATGAAAAATGGTGCAGACCATTTTCATCTTTGCGTATAACAAAACCTAGATTCAAAAGCTGCTTCAAAAGGAGAGCAAGTCAGTGCTTTGGTAGGATGTTGACAAATATTATCTCTTCAGAATTGTTCATAGATTTTTACTTTCATTAGAAGTACTCTGGTTACTTCAGCCATGGAGGAAAAAGCAGCAGAATGTAACAAAGCTGAAATGAAGAGGGAACATTCTGTGTTGGAAGGGGGAGTAGGGTGTGGAGGCAGACAGAAGGGAAAAAAAAACCCACAATAGGATTTTTGATCCCTTAAAAGGGATCATGCTTTTAGCCAGGAAAACAGCAAGCATTATTCTTAGGTCGGATTTTAAATCTGATCTGATCTCAGCTCAGATTTGCTATGTGCCTGCTAGTTTAATGTGCTTGCATTGAAGCTGCAGCCCCGGAACACGGTCACCAAGTAACCAAACTAGACAAGTTGGTCGTGGAAATAATCAAGGCTGCAGGGCACCCCATGGAGATCCATCAAATCAGGTCTGGTCTGGAACTGTCTGGTAAACATTAAGAAATCAATGTTGCATCTGCCAAGAGCCTCTCTGCTTTGCTGAAACTCCCACCTGCCTAATGCATCTGGGCAATGGGTTTCATCAGCAACCAGTTTCCTTCAGGATGAATTTTAAGCATCCTAGGGCTCCAGCATAAGCAATTGATTATAGCTCTGCACCAGGCAAATTCATAAACATCTGTAAGATCACAGATTTTCAACCAAGCCAGCACCGGAGTCTATTATTTTGTGAAGTATTAAGAGCCTCCGTCTCATAGCTCATGTCGGCTTGGCATTTTTTAATCAGGAAGCTGATTAGAAAGGGCTTGCTATACTGTGGGATGTATGTTCGCTTGGCATAACTTCAGCCGCTGCAGGCTGAGGCTGGGGAGTGCTGCCCGGCCTTACTCACACTGATGCAAAGAATCAGTGTAAAGTGGCATTTAAATAAAAATTACTTTCATCGTAGGTTTTGGGAAGGCAGCTATTTTGTTCCCACTTTGCATGAGCCCGATTTAGACCGCAAAGGGTAGAAATTCTTTGACTTTAGTGAGCTTTGATACGGCCTATGATGTCTTTTTATAGAGTGATAAGCCAAACATATTTCTGCTGCAGCTCCAATAAAATCAGAAGAAAACAGCTCATTTTTCTATATCTTTTGTAATTAATGAGATTGTTTAAGGACAGAATGTAAAGGAGAGTGTACTAAGCACTTAATTGATCCTTTAGCCTCATTACCGAATAGCTTATTTTTCCAGTCTCTGTGGTGGTGTTTCATGCACACAGATAGAAATGATGATGATGCTTACTTGAGAGATGTAGTGCTACAAGTATGAGTATCACGTCTGAGTATCTTGTTTTATTTTCCAAGGGAAATTCCCTTTTTTCCTCCTGTCTCTAGGCAGTACTAGAGGATATTACCAAGGGAATAAAATTTTATGCCTAATTTTAGTGTTCCTCTGCCTAATGTGGTGTGAATAAGTACCATGTTACAGCATTTAACCCAGTTCATCTTTGTCACTTCCCGAACAGTTTCTCTGTTAAGTTAAAATAACCAAAATGCGGAATACCCAGGATTTGTAACATAGATAAACTGTGGGCAGTGATTGCTGTGTCTCTTGGAGTAGCTGCTCTGGCTTCCCTCTCAGTAAGGATCAGGGAATACCCTGGGAAGGGCTTCCCCAGGCCTCTCGTGCTGCTCGTGCCAGGGACTCACCCCTTTGTTTCTTATCTCCTTCTCCAGAATTAGCAGTTAAATCAAATGTCTTAATTTCCTGAATTTAATAGTAGCTTATGCCAATCTAGCTTCTAAATGAGCAGTAGAGATTTGTTTTAATAACACATTTTCAGAGCTACTAGCAATTCCTCTATTGTCCAAAGAGCAAAAGGCCCATGTTTAAATATGAAATTGTGTTTATAACAAGTTTGCCTACATTGGGGCTCTCATGCCCCATGCATAAGCATGTAGGCTTGGTTTGGGGGTATGTGTACATTTAGGAAGAAATAAAACTGTTGTATTATGTCATAGAAAATCATATGATGGCAAGCGGGACATTTTATTTTCTGTATATCTTTTCAGTGCTCTCAATGTGTTTTAGACAAACTGGTACAAATTCAGAATGGTATTTCTGCAGTGTCTTGATTATGCAGCATGACTTGCCTGATAAAAAGACCTACAAAACCAAACTCCTTGGGCTCCAAATTGGCACTGCCAAGTAATGCCTGCATTTTGGCAGCACATGCTCACCCCGAGCCCTTTCTGTATCTAGTTGGGAGAACCAGGACATGCTAAACTATATTCACAGATGGAGAAACTTGTCTCTTCCCTTGCTGGTGAGAGTGCCTGTGCAGGCATGTGTTACCTTTACTAACCTCAGGATTTTCCTAATGTTCTGACCAATCTACCTCCAATTGCAAACTGTTTTCTAGTGATGAAAACCCATTTCTCTCAACTTTGCTCCACATGTTTGGATCTACTTGAGTTTAGCGGCATCACTGTGCATGGAGTTACTCATAGAAAGGAGGTGCAGCTCAGGCTACCACACACTGACGAGGATCAGGGTGGTTTTTGGACGTTGCAAGTAGAAGAGGCAGAAGCTGTGATATGAGAGTGAGTAACACTGGCGCTTCAACGGAAAAGAATCAACCAAAAGCTACCAATGGAAAATACGGGCATCAAAATACGGCCTCAAAACAGAGAAGAAAGGAGTCTCAGAATGGATGTGGACAAGCTGGCTGAGAAGGTGCTCAGGAAGGAGATAGGAGCTACACTCACCTTGAGGATTTCATCAGCCAAAAGGCAAATCCCAGCTGGAAAAGGATAGGAAGTCCAGGTAGGTTTATTCACATACACTAATTCTGCTATTCTTTCTTTCACTCTTTTCACAAGCCTAAGAACTCACCACTTTTCTTCAAATAGCCACTTTATTGTAACATTATTATGTGTAATGTCAATCATAGGCAAAATAAACAAGTTTAAATAGAATAAATGACACAAAATATCCATCACTGACTGCTGCTGATGGGGTGTGTTGATTTTGTGTGGCTGAAGTTCAGTTGTTTGCAGACAGGAGCACAAGCAATTCCACCAAACCACATACCTGAGTCTTCCCTTGAAACAGATGGGAAACAAAAGACTTCTTTGCAAGCCATTCTGTAATTGTCACAAAACTATGTATTTTTCTGTGAATAAAATGTAAACATATGGTAGAAACCTTCATAGATGATTTCTGAGAGAAAAACCCAAATCAAAAACTTTTTTTTTTTAAGAAAGTGAAAGTAGAACGATTTTTTTGGCTGGTTCAGGGAAGTGACATGCTGAATTAAACAATAGTATTTATTCTGTTTCACTGATAGATTTTCAGGTTGATTTGTATATGAATATGTCCTTCAGGACATTCTCAGCATTTCCCAGCATAGATTCTTTACATTTTGAGAGTGAGTTTCTAGGAAGGCCTGTTTTGTTCTTCTTCTGTAGTGAACTACTTTCTCATCATATCAGTTATGGAGAAGTCCTTGCTGTGAAGAAGCCCGTGTGTGATGGAGTGACCTCCAACTGCTCCGAGGAAACATTTCTGGAGCCCCTTCACCTCAGGAACCAGACTTTGTTTGATCAGCCATATGTACTGCATGATTTTAGTATATAAGATAGTCCATAATTCTAGGTGTCCCCCCTGAGCAGGGGGGTTGGACTAGGTGATTTCTAGAGGACCCTTCCAACCTCAACTACTCTGTGATTCTGTGATTCAGGATTTAAAGTGACCATCATTCACAGATTTGCTGAACTGCCCTCCACAAATCTGACCCATTTCATATCAGAAAAAACATATATGGGAAAGAGATGGGGATTTTTATTTGTGACCTGTTCTATCTCCTAATGTCTGTTTTTTTTTTGCTTTGTTTTGTTTTGTCATTGTTTATCACCAAACCTGTCTGACAAATGAAGAAAGAAGAAAAAGAAAAGGGTCCATCTTATGAAATAGGTCTGTTTGGCCCCTTTGGTGCAACAGAGTGGAGAAAAGGTACACTTGAAGACTGGGTGTCCTGATTTGGCAAATACAGGCACTGCAAAGCAGCGTGGCACAAAACACAGAGCGATTTCAACGGAGGAGCTGTTGAGCCTCATAGCCAGCTCTGTGCCCAAGGTCTCCTTGCACAAACTTTCCTCCTTCCTTTATCTCCTACCTGTCAACCGGCCAGAGAGCCAGCACAGATTGCCACAGCGCTACTTCCAGCCAACTCCGGTGGAAAATACAGGCATAGGACAAGAATGCATATTTGTTAATACGGCTCATGCACCTTGAATTTCTTATTTGTGACTTTATATGTCATTTATTATCATTAATAAACTTTTATTATGTGAAAACCATGATGGATTCTGTTTAAAAAATGATATGAAACTCTCTTTTACTCTATTTGCACTTCTTACCAACTTCAGTGGAATGCGGTTAATTTTAGACTAAAAATTCTAGAAATTACAAGCATAGCTTGCTCACGGAGCACAGCAAGCAGATCTGAAGCAGTGCATCAAATAGTGCATATCAGAATTTGCCTCTGGAGTTTCTCCAATTTTTATTCAAGTTGACTCTTATGCTATAACAGTCAACTTTTGTGTTCAGAATCACCAGTCTTTCTCTTGTCCTTAAAAGCACTTTCATTTTTTGCTTCTAGAGTCATTTTTCATTTACTAAATATACCTGAGAAATTACTGGACAGTTACTACATCTTTATTTCCAGGTAGCAGGTAGACAAGTTTATGAACTAAGACAGCAAAGGCTAGAGTAGCTGTCTGAGAATTGCAGTCAGTAAGATAACTATATCATCATACTCTGCTCTGAAGAAATGCCCTTGCTTTACTGATCTGCAAAAGCATTCGCCCCGAATTTGAGTTTTACATAGCTCTTATTTTCGCACAAATGTTAGTGAGCCATCATCACTTAATACAACAATCCCAAAGTGTTACTTTGTGTTTACATACTTGGGAGATAAAAGGAGCAGGAGGGGATATGCATCTCGCCTAAGAAACTTTTCGCGTTCCTACACTTTGTCAAGAGCCTTAGTTCTTGCAGGCAACCTTGTGGCCATCAGGGGTTTCAAGTTCCTAGAGATGCCTCTAATTTTTCAGGGTTTAGGAGCATTTCCATGACACGTTGGGTATAAACTCAGCACATGTTTACAGCAACTGGATTCACAATCTATCTCCTCTATTGAAAAGCTCTGCTTCTTCTTTTGGTTCCTCTTTGATTTGCACTGTGATTGGTACAAGGGCTCAAAATCCCTAGTTGTACCATGTTTAAGCAGTTGGGGAATAGCTCTCGTCGGCAAGTTTTGTTTTCTGCCTCCATCATCTGCTTATCACAATTTCTTTTCTTTCTTGAAAAATCTGCTGGTAGATCTGCTCATGCAGGAAAAACAGGCTCTGCCCTATGGTGCAGATGCAAGACCTCTACTGGTTTGCTGCATTTAGGCTCTGATGGTATCACAGATGGAGTGCAGGAAGCTGGCATGGAAATGGGGAAATTAAGGAAGAAGCTGAGGCTCATAAAGACAGCGCAAGGAAAAGAAGAGTGTGCAGAAGCTGAACCTGAATCTTATAGTTCCCCAGGCAGAGTTTTGGGGTCTCGCCATGTGCTGCCAAGTATTTCCAAAAGAGATGTTTGAAATCTGCATGTACTCTCCATAATTCCAACACATCTTTGGCCAGTAAAGTTGTTTAGGGAGAACAATAATACTTGTAAAGGTCTCCTAGCATGAGTGCTAGAAAAATCAAATTCCTAAGAGCTGAGGAGTGGCACAACTGTTACTGGTAAAGTTTTCTACTGTAGGCAGGGCTTTAAGGTGAATGACTGCAGAAAGAGGCCTCTCCTCACACAGGTTTAGTTTTTGATATGAGAATGCAAATAGCTCTGGAGATTCCACCTGCCCTTTGTTTTGACCCCCTGAACGGAAAAAAAAAAAAAAAAGGACTGAAAAATGAGGAAGCAAAATCATTAGCTTCCATGAAAAGGTGCAATTGATACACATCATGATTTTTCATGTATGAAAATTACAGATTTCAGATTATAACTTAAAATTTTAAGGAGAATTTTTCACATGACTGTTAACTGTAACCCTCAAATGACTAAAAATACCTGAGCTAGTTCAGACATAGGCTTAACTGCATTTTTTCTGATTAAACATCAAAATGTTAGAAGTTTGGTAGTAGTAAAATGAATTTGTCAGACATCTACATTGTAACAAGAATCCAATACATTTGCATAGCTACATTTACAGAGCCAGTGGCCTCATCCCGTTCCCATTGAAGTCATTTAGAATTTCTTCAGGGGAAGAAGGCATCTTTTATTAGTTTCTAGTTTTTTCAGCTGTTAACTTACAGACTTTTCCAGTATGGTTTTCAAAGCAGTTCACTTAAAAAATATGTAGTTATTAACCCCTGTTTCATCAACTGAATTCTTGATTGATTTATCATTTTGCCAAAAGGTCTGAATACTTAATCTGAGCTTGACGTGTCATTGCTGTAAGTATTTTTTTGATCAGCTATTACATTGGGTTTGATAAGTTCAAAAACATCTTTCCCCGGGAGGTATCACACCCACGGCACAAGCCAAGAAGTATTTGCTGTCCTCTCCAGAGGCAAGTGCTGCTCCTGTTTACAACTAGGCTTAAACACTAATGATCAAAACAGTATCCCAATTGAAAGGGATGGGACGTGTATTTGTGAATCTGCAATAACAGCAGCAGTTTTTGCTTTAGGAAGTGGCATATAAACTTTAAATTCAGAATAGTAAAGACCTTGTGTTGCGGTCCTGGATGCTTCTAGAAAACAAGATCTGGGCGAGCCGGACATCCAGTTCATTACTTACTTAGAGGAAATTTTCAGGCAAAGCTGTACAAGCTGAAGCTGAAGCCCTTTATATGTTTGTTTTAAAAAGCTATAAGCAGAACAGTAATGGGAGAAATCAAATCATTTATCTTTCCAGATTGAAAGATTTTAATTTTCTATCAGAAAATACTTTTTTGGGTACATTATAGCTTTTTCTTTTTTTTAGACAAAATAAAGTATGCTCGTATCCAAAATACTTTTGACTACATAAAATGTTCTAGTTACTGGGTGTCATTACTGTGCATAATGTTCAGTGTTACTGTTAGATTTGCCAAGCATCTTGTTTTAAATAATGACAATAATGATGATGATGATAAAGTTAATGTCATAAGCTGAAATCTTTCTTGAGATGGAATTTTAAGGATTTATGTGGTACAACTTCTACAAGTTCACTTGGTTCAATGAGACCGAGATCCAAATATGCCTAAATTCTCCCTAGGTTTTCCTGCTCAGCAAGTACTGCTGAAAGCCCAAAGCTCCTGGTTAGGAGAGGTGAGAGAAAGGGAATGTTCTGAACATTTGGCTTCTGAATTTGGGTCTGCATGGCCAAAAAATTATTTTCAACAAAATAACTACAATCTGTGCTTGAGGTTCATGTACAGCTGCAGAGGTTGCTGGTTTATCACTCTGTGGCAGAGATACAGAGAATACATTTGGATACCCCTCACTGCTTGTGTAACTTGCAGCCTGGCATATTTTATCTCCCGGAGCTGCTTTTGCCAATTGCAGATAGCTTTGCATGCAAAGTAGCTGTACACTGCCTTGCATCATTATCCTGCTTGTTCTCCCTTTTTTTTTTTCCCCCCTCTTTTTAGATCTTAGTAACAGTACTTACAACTTTTCTGATAGAAAAATAATTTTGGAAATTGATGGTGTTGCATGAGAGCAGATCTGCAGGTGTTTCCATTAGCATTTTTAACCCAGGCTTCTCATGATTTTTAGTGTTTTTTTTTTTCCTTGTTGTTGTTTTTAATACTGATTATTGCAGCCAGCAGAGAAAAAAAAAAAGTGAGGAGAGAAAATAATAGATTCCCCTTGATGATGGTAAATAGTATGATTTTGTTTTCCATATCTATGACAGAGACTGCCACCTGAAGGGATTTTAATTTGACGGTGCCACCTAAGACGCGATCTTAAAAGGAGTCGCAGTAGCGAAGGTGCCAGAGCAATCTTCTTAGGAGGCTGTGCCTGGTGGCCTGGGGTGCGATCCTGTCTTGTTCTACTCACTGAGCTGCCTCCCATCTCTGTCATTGAGACAGTCTACGCCGAATGGTCAAGCATGGGTGTCCAGTGTGCACGTAAACCTGAGCTGGCCTTGGTCTGTTTGGGTCTGTCCCGCAGAAAACATGGCTCTTTTTGACATGTAAGCTTTCAGGAAATTTCTACCAAATGCCGAATTAAGGAAGCGCAGGTACATGCTCTGCAGTTACATCTTTTATTTTGCTCTGTATCTACACTCTGAACTAAAGATTTCATTCTTCATTACGATGAACATTCTGTAAATTGCTATGATGGAATGATGTCCAAATTAGGTCCAACTGAGATTCTCTGATTCTTCTTTAGAAATGATGAAACCGACACCCAGGTAGAGAATGCTGCTGGGACTGCACTGACTTCACCCTATACTCCCATGTATAGGTAATTTTATTCCTGGCATCTCCCCATGTCAGTGGGAATAGAAACATCTGAGAGCCAAGTGCTGATTCCTCCTGTTGGATGAGGTGTGAGAGGGAATCCAGAACATCTGCATAGATCAGGAAGGTGGGAGGAGAATGCGAAGCTCAAGTCCGGTGTCTCTGAAAAGTATCTTTTAAAAAACTACCCTCTTTCTCTGTTCTGAAAAATCATTTCAGAAAGAAAATGGAACTTTTAGTAGCTAATTTCTCTTGTAAGTGAGAAAAGAAATGGTAGAAATCAGTTGAGTGGCAATGGGAAGATACTGTGGCTGGTCAAATATGTCCTTTCCATTTAAGGTCTTTTAGAGAATGACAGAAATTGAAGTGGAAAGGAAAGCATGAAAAAAGATGTAAAATCCAGAGGAGTGGGACAGAATACGGAATAAGGTGGGAAATTAAGTAAATACAACTTGGAACCAAAACTGAAAAAGATATATTTACTTTTTTTTTAAATTATTTCTTTCTGGAGGAATATATTTGTTTTAATGTAGGTAGTCACACTGTACAATAATGAAAGAAAGTATTTTTTGTGTCTCCATAACAAAACATCATCCTGCTCCGCCTTCTGCTGACCTTATGCTAATCTGTGGTGATCCACAGCATTTTACAGCATAGAGGATGCAAAGATGCCTGATACAAAAGGGAAAGAATGTGTTGCTACTTCGTTTTCCATGCACAGGGCACAGATCGGCTCATTGCAATGTCAAGAAACAAGAAAGCTTGGACCCAGCCGGGAAATAACATGGTTCAAAGTCTTCTGTTTATAGCACTAGTGTCAAGTGAGTTCGTCCAGTGATTTTTCTGTTTTCTTTGAATTTATCCAGGTGTTACCGCAAAAAGAATTTGACTGTGGGTAACTTGGAAAGCTCAACAGCCCTGGCAGAATGTCAGGTATGAAGGCAGAGTAGAGCTACATCATTTACATACAAGTACAAGAAAATAATGTATTTTAAATTCAAAATTTGAATATTTGGGAGATTCCTTTGAAGAGACAGAGTATCTTTCATGAAAACCTTGGTTTTTCAGAGTGGGCCTTTGGGCAAATTTCTAACTTCAAAACAGTCTTAGGTTTGATGTGATTTAAACCGTTTAGAGAATCTCTGCTCACCTTTAAATTTTTGATATTTCTTCACATGATATCGCACATACAGTGGCATCAGTTTTGCACTCAGAGTCAAAACTGTTCTCAGCAATGTCAAGAAGACAGAAAGCAATAAAATCTTAGGGGACAGGGACATGTGTGAATTCCAAGCTGTGTTTCAAGGCTTTGTGCTCTCCATAGCAGCAACGGCAAAGCTGAAGCCAGCTGGGATTAGTTTGTGCGTACTCAGAATATTGCATACTCTGAAAGCAAGGCAGCACTGCGTACGAGACCATCATCCGTCAGTCATACGCGAGAGGAGAACTGGATATAAGGTCGGATTCACTGTTACAGTTGTAGGTGATGGCACCATCCGAGGTGCCAATTGCCTCAAAGGCAGATACAGAAATGAGCCCATGCTGGTCTTGCTGAAGACCAGCAGTTCCAACGCAAACCAGACCAGCATTTTGATGTGCAGTCTACTCTGTATTGAAGCCTCAGGGCTCTGTCCTCATTCCACACAACTTCAGTGGTTACCATCTTTGGTCTGTGTTGCAGTGGTAAGCTGAAAACGTCTGCAGAAGTCTTAACTAATTATAAAATTGCAGAATATATGATTTCTCTAAAAATATTCTTCAGTAATAGTGTAGGTATATCTCAGTCTTGGTAATTATAAGCTACAGTTTTTATGCATCCTTGAGATAATTAAGTGATGCTGTTCATTTTTCACACCCATATATTGTGTGTAAGTAAGAATGGGCAGGTACAACCACCCCTTGAAGAAAAATGCATGATTATTCAATTTTATAGGTAAAAGTAGTAGAAAAGAAAAAAAGGAAAAAATGGAAAAAAACCACTTCCAGTAATGAGCTAATGCAAAATGATATATTTGATATTGCTTTGGGGCAAAGGGATAGGCCAGGTGACCTTTTGAGGTCCCATGTGACTGCATGAGCAGTGAAAGAAAAAGAGAGAAAAATAAAAAGGAAAGGAAACATAAGGCAGCGGGGATTTGAATATTGAACAGGACTGACCATGCTCTTCAATGAAGGCAGAGCAGGCAGAGGCATGAGAGGTATCAGGAATGATCTTGTGACTTAGCAAGGAGAAAGGCAAAAAAGAGCCTAAGCTCTGATTAATTTACCTTATGACTTGAGGCAATGTCTTAGGCAATGAAACACTTCTGAGAATTAAGGACGTTTTGGAGGGGAAGATAATGTTGCTGCAAGGTCTAATAAAACATACAAATTCATACACATTTCACAGAATTAGTAACATCAGGGTAACTGTGATAATCTAGTCTATGATCACGGCAAATTTTACAGAGGAAAGTAATTGTCCTTTATTATCTGGTTGCCTTATCTAATACATTTGGAAAGTAGAAAAGTTTGAAAACCAAAGTCCTTTGGGTCAAAACAGGAGCATTCCCTTTTGTCGCCAAAGTTAAAAGCAGCAGCTGTGAACTGAGAGCAGAAGAGCTTAAATTAAGCACAATCTAGTGGTGCCTCTGAGTCAGTCTCCACACAAATACCAGAGCTACTTAAGGTAACTGGGATCTACCTGTGGTTTAAACTTTGGGTCTTTGGTAGCACCGAGGGAGTCGCACAAGTACGGGCTTGAGGGGAGACCCTCATTGCAGTGGGGACGCGGTGGGAGCCGCTGCTTCTGCAGGCTGCTGCTTGCCGTTGCAGGGGAGGGCAGTATTTGCACTTCTGTTAGATCCAGTATTTGCAATGGGAACTCGGAGATCTGAAAGGGAAACATCTTTGCACTTAAATGTGTTTGAAGTGCAGGTAGGGACTCGATGGTCTGGAAGATCTATTCCAACCATAATGATTCTGTTTCTGTAGTTCTGTATGGCCCATTACTGCATGCCAGAGTGTTTTGGCTACTGGTTAGGCCGCAGCTGTACACATCCAAAAGACTGTTGCCCTATACGCTCAAAATTAAACACACTTGTAGGTATCAGTAATTCAGCACAGCAGTCTCTTAACGCCTAGGCCTTACTAGATAGGGTTATTGTGCACAGTACAAGCTATTCTATATCAAAATTGCACTAAAACGGGGTCGCCTCAGCCAATCAAGCTGCTGTCAAGCCGCATATGTAAATACTGCATAACTTTTTTCCCCCCCTTGTGCAATTTTCCGCGTGGTGATTGGTTTCCAGAGGCCGCCCGTCGTCTCCAGCCTGCAGCTGTTGCTGGGTAACGATGCAGCCGAAGGAAATCCTTGCCTTGCGCTTTCATCCCTGTCACAGCACAGATATTTGCATGAGCATATTAAAATATTTCAGCTAATTGCATTATGAATAAACAAATCTGTGCATCTTATTGGCTATTATAAGCTCCTGCCAAAGGCTGGCTCTGCTCAGAAATCTTATGCCGTGCCTTGCAGAAAGCTCCGCTCTTCTCCTGGTGCTCTTCAGCCAGAGCAGAAAAAATGCAGACGTGTGCGTGTGTGTGTGCGTGTGCATGCATGTGTGTGTGCGTGTGCATGCATGTGCCATTGGAGGGAGGGACAGGGAAACCCAGAGAAGATGATTCTGTCCAATCACTGATTAGAAAATTTTACCCCCTCTAATTCATCATTTCTCTTTACAGTCCTGCAAGTCTATCAGTACCATAAAAAGAGTCGAGAAACTGTATTTTCAGTTGTTGACCCCTGGAGAATGCCAAGGTCTTTCTCTCATTCCAGTTGAAACAACAGGAATACTATGGATGGCCCCATTTGCAATTCTGAAAGATCAGCCTTGATCTGTAGGGAGAGAAAGGGCAGCTCTAAAGAAAAGGGTTATGTGGAGTGGAGGAGAACACTAAAATGTTGGAAAATTTCTTTTAAAAAATCTAAAAAAGAAAAAATACAGTTTTGTGAACTTCATTTTGGTTCTGTTCCTCCCCTTCAGCATTTAATTAACAAGATTACTATAGTTAAATAAGCTTAAAGGCTCCTGGCCTTAGCAATGTGCCAAGCATGACATGGCTAAGTAAACTCCAGGTGAAATTCTGGGCCTGTTGAAATCATAGGCAGTTTTCTACTGACTTTAATCCTGCCAGGATTTCACCACCAGAGTCCACTTCTTTTTAAGATTTTACTGGCTAATTTATGAGGATTAATCTGAAAAGAAAACATCTATGAGATCATGTTAGGATCACTGAGAAAGTTGCTTAATACCTGAAGCTTCTTTACATGATCAGAGAATGCTGAGGTCAGGGGAAGGGCTCTCTGTAAATTTTGGTGAATAAAATATAGAGGTCCCAATAACCCCTTATGAGTTATAATGATATTTCCTTAAGAACTGAGATGCTGTAGAACTAAATTCATATTCTGATACTGCAATTAATACTTAGAAATCTTTTAAAGTTCAGCAGGATGAATCACACGGGAGTCAACCATTAGCTTTAGCTAAAAGTTTGTCTGATATATAAGGCAAACTTGTGGATTTCGTTTTTTGCACATTTTTGCTTACATATGTTCTCTTTCTTTCACATACACAGACACCCATATCCTCTGTTTTCCCTTAATCTCTTGTTCCTTTCTTTTTTTTCTGATTGTACTGTTTTTTCCCTATTATAAGGGGGCCTAAGAATACCTGCAATCCATTTTATGGGATACTTTGGGCCTGGTCCTAAGGCCATCGGCTATTGGAAAGGATTCCAAGAGTAGATCCATAGATCATGCCCTTCAGACCCGAAATATTAAAAAAATATGTTAATATTTATTACTTGCAGGTATCAATTATATTTTTGTTATGCGGTGATGCTTGTTTAAAAACAGGAAAAACTACATAAAAGACAAAATGAAGCTATGAGAAATAAGTCCTATTTCTGCCCTGTATAATGCGATAGCAGTTGAGAGTTGACATAAGGATAAGTGAGGGCAAAATCTGGCCCTCTGAGCTTGTGTGGTTGCCATCCTCTCAGCAGTTTCTGCAGCGTGGGGGACAGACTGATCAGCAGAATCAGGGCTTCTGCTTCTGAACAGCACGTTATTCCTGAAACTCCTGCGGCTGGAGAAGATTTCGGGACAGCCGTCAGGTCACACCGCAGCTGAGAACGGCTGATCACCCTGCTCCAGCCCACGCGAGCCGAGGTTTGGCACCTGCTTCCTCCGAAGCCCTTCACCTTCTCCCCTGCTCTGAGCACAGGTGTTGCTGTGACAGATGCCAGGGGTCAAGGGGCTCTGCAGACGTGTGAGCGAGGGCTGCAGAACAGACATCGGCTTTAAACGGAGAGTGAGGTATATGGATCCCAGCAGAAAGAAGGAAAAAAAAACAAACCAGAAAACCGAATGCCTTGGTTTGGCCCAATAAGGTTAATAACTGTAATTGGAACAAGTGTCTGCACTTTTACAATTAATTAATTGTGAATTTCAGAGAGTATTTTGTAGGTCACAAATTCCTTAAAGTTAAATCCTTCTATTATGTGAATCAGGTATATGCAGGCCATGTATCCTGTTGGTTTTCTGTACTCAGATATTCCCTGTTACTCAGGATCGAGAGGAAGTACATAGGAATACAAAAGGAAATAATTTAGTAGATGTCTCCTGGAAATGACTAGTGTTGGCTAGAACGAAGCCGCATGCAGGAGGGAGTGCAGAGGCTCTCAGGCGACACTGCCCTGCAGTGCTGGTAGGGGAGTTTCCCTACTAATGGCACGACTGAATGAATAGCAACTGTAATTTTGCTCCAGACTGAATCTTTGCATTTCCGTGTGTCTTTTGTACTAAACTGTCCAAGGAGCAAGTGTCTAGAGGTGAAACACCAATCCATCAAAACACCGCGCTGCATAGAGCTCAGAGCCTGCAGGATCTGCCCTTGCACCTCACTAGAACATTTCTGCCATCAGACATTCAGAACTAAAGCTTACTTTAGCAAAAGTAATGGAAGAGGGAGAGAAGAGTCAGTTTTGATAATAAACCCCAGCTCTGATTGCAAAGTGATTCTGTATCAGGAAGCTGTCTCACTAGGAGTGTTGACATACTAAGTCTCTAAATGTGAGAAGTCCAAATTCTAAATCTTTGCATTCTCACAGCATCTTATAATTGTGCTGTATTGTGGTGAAGTATTGTGGTGAGAACTTAGTCCAGAGTAAACTTTATTTTTTTTTTTAAATGTAGCTTTTTAGCACGTCTCTGAGGATCCTGGTTTGTGTGTGCTGGGTCCACTGAGGACCCAGCAAAGGCTATTAGACTTGGCAGTAGGCCATAATAGTCTTAATGAATATTTTATTCAGAATAATCCTGCATTAGGTAGAACTTGGCAGACTTGTAGTGAGAGGCTGCTGGCCTCAGTTGTCCTTCAAATGCTTGTCCTGTCTCACTGGTTCCCTTCTTTATTGAAATTTATTTTTATACTGTCTGATGGTGATAGAATTCCCTTAATTATCTCCAGGACTTTCACTCAGCCAAAGGGATTCAGTCTCCATTCTTCTAGGGTGATAGAATTGATGCCTTGTTCACTGTTATTCCCCAGTGATCCTCGTTTGACACCAATCAGTAAGTCTGGAAATGGATTTCCCCATTGCCAAGGGCAGGAGGAAGAGTTATGGTCGATTTTCCAAAGGTTATGCCATCTTCAGACTGAATTTCCAGGAATGCTGCATTCATGTTTCACTTGCATACTTCACATCTCAAATAGATCACACCTGAAATCGAAACTATTCTCAAGTCTTCGAACATTTGCTGAGGTTGGGGAATTTTAAGGCAACAAGGGGACCGTGAGGGAGGGGGAGCCTGGTCTCCTCTATAGTACAGGACATAGATCCTCATTTAATACTTTTTTACTTTAATACCTTTTGCCTTAAGCCGAGGAGTTTCAGCTGGTACCTTCTGGTGAGTTGCCTGGGTTATCATGTTCTGTTGCCAGTACACTGGATGTTGTAACACGGATAAATGGATGGATTTAATTGACTATCTCAGAAATTATGTTGTACTTTATCTCTGTATGACTTGTTTATAGCCTTCTTAGCAGAAACTGCATGTGCAGACTATATTTGCAATGAATTTATCACTTTGAATAATGCAGGGAGTTTAGCTACTTTCTGTGGCCCCTTATCAAGTAGCTAGTGATCTACTCGTGACTGATCTGGGCAGTTTTCCTTTCTTATCTATCCATTTGAAGGCATTAGGCTGTTTGCCTTCTTTGGAAGAAGTAAAGATGTATTCACGGAAGGAGACGCCAACTGCTGTAATACGCCAATGTCCAGGTACTTCAGGGGCTGTTTTTCAAATGATAAATATCAGTGTGAACGCTGCTGACGCAGTGGTGACCCGGACGGAGTGCTGTCACCACCTAGCTGTGATGTGAGCCACACAGCCAGGAGCACACGCAGAGTGCCAGGCAGAAGGGACTGGGAAGCCTCAGGCCACTTCTTTCTTTTCCTTGGAGTAAATCTAAAGCTGGGTCTGATCTTTATCATTTGAACAGTAAAATTTCCTTGCACTGGAAACAGAAGTTGCTGCTTCTTGTCCATATTCCTCTGTGCTTTCAAAGAGAAGTGTCCAAGCAGCTTACCTGTCACTGAAGGAGCCATCAAGGAGCTTTTCAGGAATTGTTTTTATAGACTGTGTTATCTGTATGTGTGTGCCTCATTCCTCTGGCAAATATGAGGTTAAATGAGGTATCTTAACTCGTCTTCACCGAGTGCTCAGCTTTTCAGGAAGGGGATGAATTATCTTAAATTTATTCATATTTGTTGTAAAGTGTCACAACCATGCAATTACCGTGGATCAAGTAGCTTGTTATTCCAGAGCACCTTGCTCGCGCATGTGGCCATTTCGAATTTAAATCTATAATCTTTCAAGATCTTGTTATGATTAATAATCAAAGACTCTCTCAGGCATCCCCTATGACTTATGATGTATACAAGCCCTGCCAATAACACTGAAGATGGAGCACTGCTAAATATGGTGATGGTAAAAATAGCTGTCAATATCTGTATGCAGACAAAGGAAAAAAGATGGTTTCAGTGGAGTTTAGTCTGGAGGACAATTTCTGACATGACAAACTATTTTTGAAATAAAAGGTTATATTCTATAGCTGAATATAATAATACAATAATTTTAGGTATCCTATTGCCCAAAAGGTGTGCTTTATGCTTGGATTTAATTCTAAGATAAACTGGTCTGAAATTAGCAACTTTCAAGGTATTTTTTGTCAAGGCCTGCTTAAATTTGCTTATTATATACTGAATATGGCAACAAGGATGATATATACACTCAAGACTAAAGAAAGAGGCAGAAAGAGGCACCCTTTATCTGGAATATTTTAATGCTTTTATCATCTTTGTAGATAGCTACAAAACCCTTCTGGATAAAAAAAAGATCAGTTGAAAACAGTTTAGTAATTAATATAGGAGGATAGACTGCTGCTACAGAAAGATCAGAATCACCTGATGTCATTGTGGCCATAAAACATACGTGTACACTTAAGTGTAACCAAATGCAGATTAACATATCTGCATATAAAGACTAGCCCTACAGGATTGGCAAATACCTAGGAAAGGAGCATCTTAAGGAAGTCTTTTGATAATCATTTTAGAATATATTCTTAAACATGTGTGAAATGTCAAAGATAAATAATAATGAACAAGTGTGTAGAATCTGAATTTCTTTTTTCTTCTTGATTTGAGAGCTGGATATCTTCATCACATTCAGCATCTTCGAGTTATAGTAACTGCAGTACCATGTCTCTGGACTTAGAACAATTAGCTATCCCTTTTTATGTTTTATTTAAAAAAAATGGATTTAAACAAATATTTTATGAAATATCTCTGAGATGGCCATGATTGGGCACAGTTGGAGGGTGCTGAGCAAGGCAGATTAACGTGCTGAGACGATAAATGGATTTTTCTTTCTACGTGTCCAGGTTTCTGTGTCTGGCCCGCAGTCTCAATGTCGAACTGATTGCCAAGTTCGGGATCACAGAGAAACCTCCCATTAGTGGAGACTTCTGCGGTGGAGGTTTGAAGGTTTGCTCTGAAGTCTGGGGCTTGTTTCATTTCCTGAAACATCTTGGCATGCTCCGGCTGAAGAGCTTCCTGCTACTTCTGATGGCATTGCTCTTTTGTGGTGTTGGTACCTCTTATATTTTCTTCTGACACCAACTAGTTCAGCATTTAGAAGGTTGACGGCCCATCGTCTTTGTGGTATCAGTGAAGGCCCTGGAGTGAATTGCAGAAATTCAGTGAAATTCAGTAGTAAGTCTGAGCTTATTACTCAGACTTACACAAACCATGATATAATGGTTCTTTTTAGCTATTTGTTGAACTCTTTCAGCAGTTTGGGTGATAATAATCCAGCATTTCTTTCTTGGTGCAGGATTTTTGTTTGGTTCATGGGAGTTGAACCAAGATGTTGCAATTAGTTTTGCTCTTTGTACACAAAACCACTGAACTTTACATTCACGCCTACAAACGTGCACATGGAAACAGGAAATTTGTCCCTGTAGATTTTAAAGAACTTATGTTGCTACTTGACTATTTTCATAGTGTTTAGTGTTTTTATAAACAAGATTATCATAGAAATAAGTGTTCATTTTGAACTCGTGAAAGATGTACAGTTTTGGTAGATAACAAGTATCTTCAGTGAATGTAAATACGTGTATATATTTTGGTGGTGGCAGCAGATCACTGGGCTGGTCACTTCACAATACCTACGGTGTATGGAAATCGGACTTATCAAATAAAGAGGAAACAATCTTTAAGGATTGTTTTAAAGCTAATTCATTGGTATTTGTGTTTGCTTTATTAACTTTCAGTATTTAAAACCTTTATTCATCTTTACTTGATATACGAAAGAATCAAAGGTCTAGCTGTCACAGAAGCCAACTAATATCCTGATATAGCATTTAAGCTTGTGTTTAACCTAAAAAATATGAATAGTCCCAGTGAAAAGAGTGAGGATATTAATGACCTTCAAGCTGAATGTTTCAGTCTTTGAAAGATTTAAGACTCACTGTCTTTACCTTAATAGACTGAGACTGGCTGTCCACTAAATTCTTTTACATCCTCTAAGTGAGAAATTGGAAAAAAAGTAAAAGAAGTATATACATATCTATATTTTAATAGTCACAGTAATTTTATAGGCACCTTGAAATACAGTGTTTATAAAATGCTCTAACAGAAATGTGATTTTCAAGCCATTGGTACCCATTTAATGTGTAAAATGTTTATCCCTCTATTAAGAAACTGAGCAGCCAAGATTTAGTAGGTGATTTCTTTCCTGCTCCAGCTCCGTGCTATTAATCTCGAGCAGCGCCGTTTGCTGCTGTTTCACCGAGAGCTGCCTGGCGCGTGCAGAAGGGCTCCATGGGGCTTGTTTACAAGTCACACATGCTCTTTGCTGGCCACGTTCATGCCCTAACGTTTTTTTAGCAATAAAGCCGACATGTTACAGAAAAAGGAAAAGAAAAAAAGAGCAGGAACTGATGCAACTAAATTGTGTGTAAATGTCGCTCCAAATTGGAAGCATTTACTATTCATACCCTGGAAATTAGTGAAGCTCTGCATTCTGGCTCGAGCGTTCGCAGCAATCGCAGTCGCAGCGGGGTGAGCAGTCTGCATGATCTGTCTCTGCTGACTTCTGTCCCCCGCTGCTCTCCTTGCTTTAACATTGTCTGACACCCATACGCTATTCCTGCTTCCCTGCAAAATGCAATCAGGGCCATACCAATAAGGGAAAGAAATAGAAAAATCCCTATTTGATTATATGCAGCGTGGATGTTACAGTAAATCCACATGAGGCTGCGGAAGGCAGAGTGGGGTCTACTCCGCAGGGCAGATCCTTGCAAGTGGGACTGATGTTCCAGTTTCTAACATAACTGGAATTCTTTTTAGGCTGTAAAGGATGCCATAGTATTCATTTCTAAGCATTCCCTCAGCCCTTAATCCTCTGGATGTGTGCCCAGCCATACACATATGCATTTTTACTTTAATACATATGATCTGTGCTCACTGCAATCCCCACCGCTGTGGTTCCTGTGCACCTTGCAGTCTTTAATATCTCTATCTTCACCGCTCTGCACCCCCCCATGTATTTTTATCCTGAATGACTGAGGGAAACCGTGCCCAGGTCACTCGGGAAGAGGGTGGCAGAGCAGGTCTCGTGACCCAAACGTGCTCACATGCTGCTCACCCGCCCTTCCTTCCTTCTAGTGGCAATATTTAGTGCTTTTATTTTCTGTGCCTTTAAAATTCTCCTCCCTGCCGGTGCCTGCAGAGGAAGCAGCCATTTTGCTGGCACTTGTTACTTAATCTCACACACATTCCCGGCGAGGCTCCTGCGAGCTTCGCTGGTGTGCTTAGGGGTTCCGTGGTTCCATCCCCTCCTATCTGAGATGAAAGGAAAGAAATAATTAAAATAAATGTCACTGGAAGAATAAGTTTTTCAGAGAGAGACATGCCCGTGCCTTTGAGAAAACATGGTATGATAAAGGAAGCGATGACATTGGGTAAACCAGGCAAGAAGGTAGGAGTGGAAGGGAGATTTAAACAGGATAAATGAGATAATGAGGACAGCTGGGATATCTATGCATAGCAAACAATTTGTTTGGCAAATTTGTCCTTGTTCCCTCTTTGTGAATTGTGCATGAACAGATTTCTCAATTTTTTAGCTATTCAGAACTATTCAGCAGATCCCTCTGGCGAACAGATTGAGCTCCGTGTTGCTGGTGGGCTTTGTGCGGCCTGGTGGCCTTGGCCGCGCGCCCCCTCCGGCCTGGTCTCGCATGGCGCTTTCCGGGAGCAAACCAGGGATGAAATCGCTGCTAAAACACCCCTGATAGGATTCAGGAGCCCCGGACGCCATCGATAGGGTCAGGGTCAGTTTGCGTGGCAGAAAAAAAGGGCTCCACGCAAAGTATATTTGCAGTGAATAACTTATCTCGCTGTAGACACCGTAAATCCTCTTTGGCAGATGGTTAGTCTATGCTGTGACCCCCTTTTTCACCCCAGGGATTGCTTGCCGCGCGTGGCCTCATCTGGGCTGGCATTTTAATGCGAACATGTTTGTTAGGAGGTTGCATTGAAGTGCAGATGAAGTTACGAGATTCGGTGAAGAAGAAATGCAGTAATTACTGGAAACTTAACATAAATCTAACTTGTTTTAATTTTTTATAGTTTCCAGAACCTTCCTAAGAGTGAGCGCTATAATAATAAGCATTAGCCATGTAGGGGGCCTTACTTTCAAATGCATAATAGTTTTATGTGATTATCCATGTAATCTATGGCTAAAGGACTAACAAGGATGCCTGCGTTCCACAAATCTGTCTAATTCTGATAAAATAATATTAGGCAAGAGTCAGATTGTTTTGGGCAGAAGTATAAAACCTTGTCACAGCAAACACCATTTTTATTATTTAAGTAATGCAAATAATATGTTGGAAGTTCCAGTACTACTGGTCTCGGTGGTTCGAACGTCTTTTTTGCTCACAGGATACTTTTTGTTAAGAAGGCCAAAATGCAGCGTTGAAGCTTTCTTGTCCTGAGCTCACAGATGCTACTGTAGGAGTATTGCAGAGGCTGACGTAGTTTTTAGCAGTTATGTTGGTGTAACTTTGTATGAAAGACACACTGAGGAAGATCTGTTAAAATGCAACAATAAAGCACGAGAAAAATCGAATGTTCTATAGACATTACCAGCTTTTTTTGTTGTTGAGATATTTGGTATCAAAAGATGAAGAACTCTTTTAAGTCAGTACCGTAATGTTACTCAGCCAGGCCTTATTATGATGGTGGTAGAGACTTCCAGTTGTGTGGGGCAATTATCCCAACTGTTTTGGTCTCCACTGGGAGAGAAGGGCTTAGGACTTAGGTCTTTCTTTGTCAACGGAAGGCAAAGCTGCCTAATGGGGTCGGTGTCAGGTATCTCCCAGCTAAGACTGTAATGGAGACAATCAACATCGTTAGCGGAGACTTTCTATTCTGCATCGCTAAAAATAGTATATAAGTGTGGAAGAGTACGGTTAACAATATACATATTAGTAAATAAACAAAAAATAGCCTTGTGGGATAGTTACGGTGTAGATTCCAGGCAGTGGGAAATACAGGGTAGGTTTTCAGAGGGCAGGTTCAAGGGTACAGTCTGTGCTTTAATTTAATTGTCACGTTGCCTTTTGGGTTGAGGGAGTGAGAGGAAGCAAGAAGGTTGGCTAGAGAGAACTCGTGACAACAAATGACAAAGAAATATAGTACGGAGAAGATGGTAAAGTTGAAAATCAGTTGTGTTTGCGGTTTTGTTTGGTCCCCCTTCCATTTGACAGTATTGAAGTCTAGTTCTAAAGGGATGAATACAGTAAAGAATTGACAAGCTGGGATAACTGCAGCTAATTAGAGGTGCTATCTTCTTTATTGGACGTATCACAGAGCACAACTTTGTTAAAATATGCGTTGGCATGTTAGACTTTTCTGCGGCTGGTTTGATATACATATCTATGTATGCATGGACACGTTTGTATGTAAAAAATCTTTCAAAAACATTTATTTCTGTACTTTTTGTGGGTTGAAAACAGAAATGAAATAACAGAATCTGAACACATACATGTATGCAGATGAACTGCTTCCTTCTTTGTGTAACTTATCCATCTGAAGGAGAAAAAGGCAGAAAAGTTTGTCTTTTTCGCTTGTGTAGAAAACTTCTGTTTAATTCAATGAGCATAACACTAATATAATTCTATAGGTACTGCTTTAAAAATCTATGTGTTTGATACAAGTTTATGTGTTTTCTGTAGCCTTTTATAATCACAGTTGTAATAAACCATGTTCACTGTAAAACATTTTCCTTACAGCTCATTAAATCTGACTTTTTTATATAAAGGAAGCTATTGTGGTTCAAAATCAAGTTTCATAAGCTGAGGCAAAACTACAGTTCTTTTAAAGGTATTTGGACATGCCCAAATTGAATGCAGGCTTTCCCCGTATGAGGGTACCGCTAGGAGTTACCATCTGACAGCTGGTTCGTGCCTTTTGTGAAAGGAGCTGATGATGCCAATCCAGTCTGCAGCAGCGGCTTCCATATCACAAAATCCACTACCTTAATTAGTGCTAATTGGCATCCTTGTTGGAAGTAGCAGTGGAAAGGCAAGGAAGGACTGGATAAGCGCAGGCAATGAATTAGCCTCTTGCTCCTGGCCATGCACCCTGCAGCCCAGGCGGGAACACCCGTGCTCGATAGCCTGTGTGCTCAATGCTGAGCGACAGGGGCTGCCTGTCCAGTTGCTTTTCATTTATTTATGAAAACAAAATGAGCAGAAAGGTTGCAACGGGGGGATTAAAAACCTACAGTAGTTGTTAGATTAGCAAAAATGTATTCCAATCCTTAAATTAAGAAAGGAAAGCAGTAAAATCAGGTTCTTCCTTAAGGCTTGATGGCCTGAAAAGAAAAAGTAAATAAAAGGGTAAGACTGAACTGAATAAATAGAATATGTAAGACAAATGACCACACAGATGGTTTCATACACATTTGCTTGCTTGTCTCTGCTATTATTTAGTATCTGACTTCTGATGGGCTTGAACATGCATGTTTCATTTGGTTAGCGTGACAATGTGTGAAAAAAAGTCCAATTTTTCACTTCTGAACTCTTGTTTCTCTGTAATTTCATTCATTCTTTCTATAAAAGGGCCCTATCAGGTTGCACTGTGGCATCAAAGTATGATAAAATGGATACTCCATAAACTTGAGGATGCTAAGATGAAATATGTGCAGAAAAATCAGTGCTGTGCAAAATCAGTGTTGCTGGGTACTGCACCTATCCTTTAAGATGTTGCTGAGATATTCTGCCCTCTCTTATGTTTCCCTTTCACGGGTGATTTTGTAGATTTTCAGTGTCTTGGATTTGATACTACCTTGATGCTGTGTGTTCAGTGGCCTGATTGCATCTGAGTGAGTTCTTTGCATACATAAAAGCTAAGAAGAAAAATCAAATGCATGCATTCCAAACTGGGAGGAAAGTGGGAGGAAATACATTTCTGCTATCAGCTTAACCTAACTTTAAGATGCTGCTAACTGAACATTTGGAGGATGCAGTTTTGTGAACCCCTTTTATTTCATAGGTTGTACAGCAACCCCCTTCTTGACATGTGCATGCTAGACTACATCTCAATAGATGAATTACTGAAAATCACCTTTCATTGGAGAGGTTTATTTCATAGAATAATAGAATCGTAGAATCCTTAAGGTTGGAAGGGTCCTTTAGAGATCATCTAGTCCAACACCCCTGCATGTGCAGTGTTGCCTAGAGCACCTGTTTATTTCATTTAGTTAAGATTCCAGGCTCTATGAGAGGTGGCAGTAAAATGCTGCTACAAATCAGGCAGTGTGCAGAGGGAAATTTAGATCTCTGTCATCATTTCTCATGCATTTGTTCTTCGCCCAAGAGGAAGTCAGGAGGAACAAGATTTTGTAGCATGACTTACAGGTTAATGAACTAAGCTAGCAAAGAGATTATAAACTAACAACACCTTCTCACCAAAAGTGCCCTGTCTTCTACTATCTTGTACCTTAAATCACACACACACAAAATTAATCTGAGTGTAGCAATTCCTGGAAAAGCAATTTACTTTGTGACATAGACTCAAGCACCTTAACTTCTTGTACCTTTGAAATTTTATGCAATAGGCCCCCTTACTGACCCATCTGGCTGGAAGAAGAAAAGGTAGTTGTCATGGTTCTGGCACCCACAGCTGGAAGCCAAGAAGACCCATGTTTCCAAAAGCTGCTACTTAGCAGTGTATTTGCTTCAGGGAATACATGAATTAGAGAGAGAGACATGCATGCAGCAAGGAGAAGATCCATTTAAGCTAGAGGACACTACTGGCACAAAAATGAATGGGAAGATTTCAGACCAGCAGATCTGTGAGGCTCTGGGACATCTTCCCTGAAGGAGTACTTGGGGCTGGTGGCAAATGATTTTGTACTTAAAACTGTCTTTACAATAGGAAGAGCCTCTAATTTATATTTATTGTAAAAAGTAGCCAAAAAAATACAGATAGTGTCTCCAAATTGGCCACAAGACTCCCACAGTGAAGAAGAGCCAGAGGCTTCCCCATCAGCTCTGAGACAATGTCTATCTTTTGGCTACTTCTATCTGATTAAAAGCTTCATTATTAATTCAGCTGCACACTTTGTCTAGGTTTTCAGACTGCTATGGCAAGACTCTTCTCTTGTTCCAGGAAACAAGACCATATCACCCCATCCTGTGTCACCTTCAGTTGCTTATTCATCTGATCTCTCCCAAATCCAGCTCTGCCTCTCCTCTTTCCCAGGCTGGCTCTGCTTATTCTTCTGCCTCTCTGTGACCTTTTGTCCAGGTTCTTTCCTGACAATTTGCTTAGTCTCGTTATCTGTAGTATCCTCCCAGTCCTCGAATGACAAATGGGGTTAGGTCATGGGTGCGTTAAGTCACTTAGGTTTTTAACACCTAAATATTTCCCCAGCTCGTGTCACACGTCTTCTATTTTCTACATCATCTACATTTCTTTTTTTATCACTTTAGCTTGTGTTGAACTTTAAAAGTTAGTAATTTGACTTCGTCATTGGTGCCCTCCATTTGTACTCAGAAGTACTTTGCTGCTTTTTATTTCAGCTTTTTCCCCCTCATTCTTGCTACTCTGGTTGCGTATGTCTGCATTATTTTTAGCATCTAGTTGTGGAATCTTTCTGTCTTGCTGTCTTTAAAGGTTTTGCTTTTGTTACCTTGTTTGAATGAGCCTGCATGCACAAGAAATACATATATATATTAGAGAAATACCATTTTGAGTGTATTATTCTTATGTGAGCCGATGAGAGAGACAGCAGTTCATTGCCACTAAATACAGATATATCCTAAGTGTGATGTATGGAAGTCTGGGGCAGTTTAATAAGCTCTTAGATAGATTCACATAAACGATAATCACACTTGAATAAGAAACTGTGAGAAATGCGTAAGCAACTTAATTCATCCTTCAGATAAGGAAACAGTTTTGACCAAGGACCTGGTTACAGGGAGAAATGATAAGACCTACATTTGAAGTGTCTATGTGCAAATGTTCTTCATGCTGTCTGCTGTCCAGGTGTCACCACTATGAATAGTTCCCTTACTCAGGACCCTTAAGAACAACAGGTCAGACAGGCGCTTCCCTCCCACCGTTCCTGGCACCACTGAGGCCCGTTGCAGATCACACTCTGCTCCCCAGGAGATAATCACACCCCAGGGCAATCCGGAGCAAGACCTGGGCTGCTCACTTCTTTATTTTTGTTCCAATAGCCTCCCGCAGCCAGTTCTGAAGGGACTGTAAATGTAGTGAGAGTAATGAGGAAAGGAAACCCTTAGGTGGCTGTGTGCAGTCAGACTGACTCCTTCCTTCAAGCGGCATAAAGTTCTCCTGAAAATTGGAATATGAGCTGTGAATATACCAAACAACTAAGTTCTTGTGTTTGTCCCTTCATCTGCTCTAGACAGATTTTCATAAAAGCCAAGTGTTACTCAAATGCAGTGGTCATCTGGCATCTGTAGCAGGATTTGCTTTTGAACTGGAAAAGGAAGGGACTAGAGAAAGGCTGCGATAGAGCGCTGCGCCTCTCATATGAAACAGAATAGCTGGTTAATAACTGAATGATAAAGGGAGATAAGATGTAAAAATCAAGTAAGAAAAGGAGTTATTTAGAAGACAGTTCTAAAAAAGGAAAAAAAATGGCAAAATAGGTGGTGCAGTAACAATGTCTTCTCACACTCAGTTTCATATAACGGGTTCCCTGTGTCTGCACTTACCAAGACCCTCATTTTCTCCGTAACACTCATTTTCTCACTTACATTAGTGAGAAATAATTATTTATTGGCTAGTTAATGCAAAAAAAAAATCTGGACTCACAACCTTCGTGTCTGCTTGGGCCTCCGTGTCTGCTTGCTGAGACTAAGCTGGTGAAGGTGAAGGTCTCTCCCTGGAGCCACGTTCTCTACTCTCTTAATTCAAGAGACAGAGAACTTTCCTCTGGCTGGGACTGATGCAAGACCAAAGTATTATGATTATGAGCTTGAAAGTAATGACCATTTTATTCTTTAAACTGCATTTCAGTTATTCGTACTGGAGATCTGGTTCCTTGCAGACCAATAAAAGTTGCATAAACAAGTCTACTTAAATGCAATTCACTGAAAGAGTCCTGCAGTCACACTGCAGTATATTTGATCTGCAGGGTATATGGGAGAGAATATTTCATGCTTTAAACAGAAATAAAATATAAAAATAAATGCAAAAAAAAAAAAAAAAAAAAAGACCTCAACCATTTGTATTAAAAAAGGGTATAAAATTAATTAGAATCAGAGTGTTTCCAGTATATATAAGCGCATCCCTTGATAACCGAGGGCAGCTCAGTCTTTTGTCATTTCGTGGGATTTGTGCTCAGAACCCCTCTGTACAGCTTCAAAAAGTGCTGGGGACGCGGCTGTGCGGTTTGGGTCTGGAGAGCTTTCCGCTCCCCTCGGCACAGAGCAGGAGCTTCCATCCGCGCGCAGGCTCCGCAGAGCGGCTGCTGGCAGGGCTGGGGACCACGGCCATGCGCGCAGGCCCTGCGCTGCCGGGCTCCTCCGCCAGCGCGGGGCTGAGCCCTCACGGAACCACAGAATGGTTGAGGTTGGAAGGGACCTCTAGAGATCACCTAGTCCAACCCCCTGCTCCAGCAGGGACACCCAGAGCACGGGGCACAGGGTGGCATCCAGGCGGGTTTGGAGGATCTCCAGAGAAGGAGACTCCACAGCCGCTCTGAGCAGGGCCCTTGGCCTTGCCGGGAGCAGTGGGAATCGCGCTGGGGAAGCTGCGCCGTACCCTGAGCGGGCAGCAATCCCCAGCTCCAAACCAACGGGCAATGAGTTAGCGCGAGCTGGAAGGTTACTCGGGAGCGGATTGGGGATCTAAGGGAGCAACACAAGTAGGAAAAAAAATGCTGCTTTTTCTTGTAAGGATGCTGTGAGCAGCTCACGTAGTCAGGTGGTTACGTAAGACGGTTTGGCTTCCTCTGCCCACGGGAATTCTGCCTGTGGGAGCACATAAGGATCAAGGCTCTGTGCGGTGTGTTCAGAGCTCTCTAGCTCTCCAAGTTAAATGCAGTGCAAATCTTGTACCAGGCTTCTGCAGTGCTGTAGCTCCCAGATGTGAGGACGCACGCTTAAATTAAAGAGGTTTGTCTTTTTATTCTGTACTCCCTGCTTTTGTTCAGAAGCCAAACTTATTTATGCATGTAATAAGAAGTGTTTAGAGACAAAGGGCTTGGAGTGTCTAGCGGGATGCTTTGGAAGTTCAGATAATTCAGATGGTTACCCAAATAATGAGTCATATGTTTGCCTGTAACTAGATTTCATCTGTATTTTGATTAGGTCAAGCCTGCCTTATAGATTCATTTACATGCAGTTAAAGTCTGATGAGGCTGATCCACATAAGGTCCAGCTGTCTTAATATTTATATACTATGTTTTATTCTCCCCACTGTAAAGCTATGAATCCTGTGTTGTGGCCTGCTAAAAAAAAATGGCTGTCATTATGTGATAACACATAATAACAGCAACAATAATAATAAGCCTCAAATTTTCACCGTATGCTCTGGCTGTCCTAACCTGGTGTTTAAAGTTATACCCTGGCCTGTATGTCCTGGGAGCACAACAAATTGGGAGAAAATAATAATAAAAAAAACAATAAGAGTAGTATAACCAATGTAAGAAAATACTAGTGATCGATCAATCGATCTATCTATCTGAATGTGTCTATAGGCTCTTCAGAATATGACCAATGTTTTAGCTCTCCAAAACCCCCACAATAAATAGATTTTTGTAGGAAACTTTACTGTTTTGCTTTCTTTCCGCTTCGGCTCCTGCCCTCATTTTCAAAGTTGATGTGTGTTGACAGACAGAAACTCTTGCTAGATTAGGATCCCTTGAAACTCACGCAGATGACACGCACAGAGAAAGTCCCCACAGATGGGAAGACAATTCCCCAAAACTAAGATCCCAGCAGACTGGACCAGTACCTTCAAAGCACAGATACTAAATTTTCACATGGATAACTGAGCATTCTTTTTTACTACATAATAACATGACAATTTTTCACATAATTATTATTCATTTGTAGTCATTGTTTATTGTATAGGATACCTTGATTAAATTATGAGACAATAAAAATAATTTCACAGTTTTCTGTCATAAATTTGTATTTTAGCTATTTACTGAAAATATACTCTTCCTTTACAGTGTGATTAGTTGTTTAATCTTACAGTGTGAAAATACTGATTGGTTTTGCATTGAAATAGCAGTCAAATGATGCTTCAGCATTTTTTTTTTCCAATTCTGAATTATTCCAAAATAGGGAGGGGACTACGTCTTAATCTTATGGTTTTAGCTGTATGCTTATATTTACTACTGACACATTTATTGCATAATGAGGAGATAATAGTATAGCTCAGCACGGCAAAGACTAGACGACCGGTGAGTGAGAGCAGCCTGGCTGTCCAGCAGCTCCATTGATAAATCTCTGCCTGATTCTTTGGGATCTGAAGCTTGTCCTGTGTAGCCGTGGGTACTGTGGGTATGTAAGCGAAGTCAGGACACCTATTGCTGCCTGCCAGCAGGAAAGGTATTCTGCACAAAGAGGGCTCTGTTCTGAACTGAGATCTGTAGTTGCTTAGTCCCTTAAATTGGAAATGCAGGGGTCTGCAGCCCCCAGTTTGGGAGTTTAAGGCCTGGACATTATCTGTTCGAACACTCTCTTTGCAAACCCTTGGAGCTCTTCCACATTTCTTGACTGCAACTGCTTCAAGTATTTGGGGAATAAGCAATGTCATCTCAAAGGCACATGCAGTCGGGAGCTTTTGCCTGCTCCTGGTCTTAGGTATTTTTCAGCCAGCTCAGAGAGCTGAATATTGCTTAATATTTGGGGACTCTGAATATGTGACAGCACATATTCAATCCATTAAAATGGTTAGACTGTATACCTTTATCTTTTTGTTCTGTTTTGTTTTCAAATGCAATACTGACAATATTAGTGGAGTAAATCAATATAAGTTAGAATTATTGCTGACTTCATTTAACTGGTGTGGAATGTCTTCAGGGAGACCAAAATTGAATGGAAACAACTTATTTGTCAGAAGGATAATTTACAGTGAATTATTTATTCAGTGAATTGTTCCTTGTTCTGTTTGTGAGCTGTCTGGTCAGCTGGCTGTTTGTCTCCAAAAGTTGGGCTGCTGGATGTTGGCAAACAGTTCTTGGTCTGTAGCTCCGGTGCAAGCAATGCCCGCTTGCACTCTGCAGTATCTATCATCTGACTCATGCAGTTCTCTTTCAGTGCTAGCTGCTTTAAGCTGTTTTACAAAGCCATGCAAAAGGAGCAAAATACATCCTGTGTTTGGGAAATCAGATGTAAATGCATAATCCACATAGGAGTTACCATCTCCCAGCTGATACAGCTAAGTGTAGCCGTCCTATTTGCAAACACTCAAAATTCATTAATTAAAAATACCTACTCCATGTTTTCTTGTGTTCATGGTAAGAAGCATGTACTAATTTATATATATATATAAAATATATATTTGTTTGTTCGTTTGTTTGCCTGCCCAACAGGAGAATAAAGAGTGAGTCAGGAACAAAATGTTTCAATATTGCAACAGTCCTTGGGAGGGGACTGGCCATGTTGCCTCTTGGGTTGTCTCCTGAAGCAGGGCCCGACCAAAATAAGCCACTTGCAATATAAGCTCATTTTCCCTCAGAAATAAAGTGCCCACTACCAAATGTGCGAACCAGAATGCAGAGCTGTGAGCTGCATTGTGCTGCGCAGCTACGAGCCGTTTGTGATGGGCAGAGTTCACAAATAAGCGAGAGAAGTAGTTTGAGTTTGAAGAGACATTTGCTAAACAGGGTGGAACCTGCAGTTTCAGTCGCTGCTTTCTTTGTCATACAACACTAATCCCAGTGTGTTGTGTCGATTAGGGAAAGAAGAAGGCAGTGTATCCTATTTTTGACAGGCGAAATGGGGAACGTAGGTCAGATCGTGAGTTTTTGGTTGCTTTTTAAGACTCATGAAATGCCTCAGTTCACAAGAAAACACAATGACTGTCATATATTGTGTCTGTAGAGGATACCATGCACTCACATACAGTGCAAGGCCAACAATATCCTCCTGCTCCCAGCAAGTGGAGGAGACTTTGTGTGCCCTACGTATCAGGAAGGATTCTTGTTTTTCCAGTGTACCAAGTCATGACTGATAATGAGCTGAAGTGTCTATTAGAATATGTTAGGAAGGATTTGATTACAAGAGTATAAACTGCGATTCTTATGTGCACAAGCATAGGCTAAAACTACTGCATTATATAGAGTCAGAGATGCCAGAACATGTAAGTGCTTGTAAAGACTAGTATGGAATCAGAAAAGCAAAAATACTATTCCGCTAAGTAAGTCTGTCCCTTAAAATATTTAGTAGGAGTTTAAAAATTGGGATTACGAGTTCACTTCCACTGACAGGCTACTGTTCCTTTCAGTGTGTGTGTTTATGTACATATACACCTACTATGTGTGTTACACACATGTATAACACAAGTAACTCAGATGTAGTTTTGAGTACAGATGTTCTGAAATGATACTGGGCTAGGAGCAGTTTCTTGTGGTGCAGTTGTGCTCTTTGGGCTTTTCTGCCCGCAGTCCCACACTCCCGAATCCTTCCACCACGTGGGTACCTTTTCGGCCCTTTCTGTATTTCCTGGACCCTCAAATGTTCTGTCTCTCTCTGCGCCATTTTCCTCTCTGTGTCACTCTGGAAATGGAAGTCTCCTGCCGCTGGGCTCTCTCCAGAGCCTGCCTTCTCCTCGCTCCCGAGCAGGTGCAGTGTTTAGAAGCTGCTACTTCTTCATCTTATCCCATGGGAACCACAGCATCAGCAGATGGGAGTGATGGAAAGAGCTTTAATTTTGTGTTTTGGTAAGTTTACAGTGCCTGTAAAGAGAAGGAAATCCATTTCAGCTTGCCTGGTTCTGGTTGGGTTTTGGAGGAGGAGGCTAGGAAAGAAGGTCTCTGTGTCCTTCCAGCTTCCAAATGCAGTTGTGGATGCTCTAAGGGGACAGGACAGACTGGGAGTCAAGCTTGTTTTTCAGGAGAGTTAAAGACACCACCCCATTAATACAGCTTGTCTTTTGTGTCATGTGTTGTACAGTACAAAAGGCAGGGGAAGAAAGGGCTTAAGTCTAGAAAAAATATCCCAAACGAGCCCATTTTCTAATGTTATCACAGCACAAATTCAATATTGCTTTTAAAACTAACACATATAGACTGACATTGAGCAGTATTATGCAGGGACTGGCTTTGAATCTTTTTATAAGAATTGATCATAGTTTCTGTTTTTTGACATTTCTAGGCCCAAATCCTACCATAATTTAACCATTGTTTAACCCTTCTCACTATACTCTGCGTATGGACTGACAGAGTAAAAAGAGAGGAAGTTATGAATGATAGAAAAAATCAGGATGGGATAGCTAAGTCTAAAACAATCCAGCTTGTTGGGTTTACTGAGCATTTGTTGTCCAATAATTCATTTATTTCTTATAAGGGAGAGGGGGTTTCCTCTAGGTTTGTTAGACAAGGCACAGGGAGCTGAGCTGAATTGTAACCATTGACCTTTCAGTGACATTCAAGGTCCAGCTTTAAAGCTCCAATTCACTGAAGGGCTGATGTCGCTCACCCTGATTCTCCGAGCCACTCCATCCATGCTGAAAAGAGGATGGGGAACCTGCATGGGAGAATGGAAAAAACACTGTTTTGGTTGGTTTGGCTTTTAAACTTGTCTTCTGTTCCAGTTTTATCTGTGGGCTGCTTGTAACTTTGTAAATTTAAACCTTTGGGGATCAAGTGACCTTCCAGAAATGAAAATTCCTAATTTATTGCTAGAAAGTATCATCCATGCAACATTGACGAGAATTAATAGAGTTCCAGATCTGAATCCATTCTGATTCCAAGAGAAGAAGGGAATATGGACACACAAGCACGCCTGTGCACACACACACGTGCACACAGACGTTCTGAAGAGGGGAAAAGGATTGTGTCTTTTTTAGGAAAAAAATGCTTCCTACCATGATCAAGTAGTCTTTTATTAGTTCAGTCAATATCACACTTTCCCATCTGTGTAAAAGGAAGAAATCTTCAATATACAAATGTCAGAATGCAAAAATTAGCCTTGAACTTACCTTTGAAATGCCAGGCACTGTATACCAATCTAAGGGAATACCCTTACAGCGGATCAATCTGCACTAGGATGTTGGCAAGCATATAACTAGACAGGGAGATCCGAATGGAGACATGACTGGGGTAAATCTATCCCGCGATCACAGTAGTGTGATGGACTCACTGTGGTGAAATACACTGTGTGTCGCTGTAGTGAAAAATACAGAGATACACTTTTGTCAGGCTAGCTCATTAAAGGAGACAGTAAAATAATCTAGCAACCATTGGGCTTTAGTTAGTTGATTTTATTCACCAGCTCAAGATCTTTTTGACAAGAACATCCACCTTTATCTGGCACTACAGTAATAGGGACTGACTTATCAATCAGTAAACTAGCAACTAGCAATTATTGCAGCTAAGTGCAGTACACGGTGCTTGTCCCAGTAAAAATGTTGCTGTTTCTGCTCCTTGAGTGTACAGGGGTGTCTCAGCCTTGAGGAGTTCCCTTGGTCCAGCACCCCAGGGAAGGGGCAGGAGGGATGCTCTCAGTCCAGCCACAGGAGTTGCTCCGGTGTCGTTCCCAATCCCTGCTCACTGCTAGACCTGTCCTTTATACCCTTAGGGAAGGAGTGTGTGACTGCTGTGGTCATGCCTATACGGGGATCCTGCCAGTACCTTCAGGCGAGTTCCATATGAGAATCTGCTCTTTGCACCGCCAGCGAGATGAGTTTTGGTCCCTTATTGGGTGTTTTGCAGGTGTTGCAGTTTCTTACCAAGTTTGATTTTATTCACAAATTTTGGCAAAGCCAGACTGCCCTGCCTTCACAAGGCTTCCCACCTCCCTGTTAGGAGCGGGTCCTGAGCGCTGTCACGTAGCTGAGGTGTGTGTGCTGGAGCTTGTGTGCTATAAAGTCACCACGTTTCTTCTATAACTGTTACCTCTTTATCTGCTAAGGAATTATGGAGAATGTTTTGAAAGTCTTAGATAAATTGTCTAATTAAAGGCAAAAAAATGAAGTATTTGACGCTGACCACCTTTTGCATGCATATATATTTCCCTCTGATGTTTAGAAAAGAGCTTGGCTTTTTTTTTTTTTTTTTCCTAGAGCAGCATTAGCTCTAACTCTATCAATCAAAACTGACCTGTTGTGCTGAAGTGTGAGGTCCCTGGGCTCCCGTAGAGGGACCCTGCGCTTGGGTTCTGAGGGTTCTTCCCCAAGCAGGATCCCAGCGTCCTAAGGGTTATCCATGCTGCAGATGTCTCTTCTCTTTGGTATTTGTCTTAATGAGTCTCTCTGGACTTCATTTCCCCGGCATTCAGTCTCCCTTCTGAAGTGCAGGGCTGCCAGAACAGCATCGTATGCAGTTCAGGAGCTGAGGCTTTTCTGAATGAGAGGCATCTTATAGAAGTCTATCGATTTATGATCCCATTTGGAAATGTCTCCTTTTTTTTTTTTTTTTTTTTTTTTTTTTTTTTCTGTGTTACACTTCTGCTTTCTTCCGTCTATGCAAGCTGGCTTCTTACGAATTTTCTTCTAACAAATGGGAGAAAGTAGAAGTTCAGAAGAGCATCAAAGCTTTCCCTGACCACTACAGCTTCACTGTCTCTTTACTTTTCTCCACTGGATCTTCTCTTTCTCTATCGCATCAAACATATTCCACTCTACTTTCAAGGCTTTTCATGTGATACCCTCTTCTTTCCTGACATCTTCTGTTTCTTACTGAGCTGATTCTTTGCTTCAGTCTGCATACAACTTTTATAAGGAAACATCTAGGCACTATCTACCTTCTGTGCTTTTTCTTCATTCTTGGAGAAGCGTTCTGAAATTATTCCAGTGTTTCTCCATTATCCTCCTTCAAATTCCTCTTTAAAACTCTCTCTTGCCTCAATGCCTACAGATTCTTCTCCCATTTCAGCCCTGTGGGGTGGATGGATGCTATTCACTTTTTGTTTTCTTTGCTAGAGTGCTTCAAAATCAATTCTAAGGTATTTCTGGAGAGCTTCTGATTCTTGTTTGGAAACTTGAGATATCTTATAATTAAGTGTTTTAAGCTCTGAGGTGAAAATCAGCCCCACACAGAGAGCAGGCTAAATGTGCATCATCGAAATCCCACAAATGCATTAAAACTGTCTGAATGACCAAACCCAGATCCCATGTAAAATTTCTCTGTTTAAAATGCATGCAGGTGTAACAGGCTAGCTTGCGCTGCCCACCCAAGAGATTTTGTCTACAAGCATCTCTCATCAGTAGTGTAGATGCATTTTAGGAAAATCTTGGGTCTAGCTGCTTCTAAATTAACTGCCTCTTTGAAGACACAGAGGGTACCAGAGAGCAGATTCAGTTCTTTTTTGTAAGAGCCACTTTTTTGTTTGCTTGTTTTTATTTTTTCTTCTTCTTTTTTTTCTTTATTGCTCAATCTGTGTGTCCCTGCAGGACTGGCTCATTTCCCCTTGACGGGTGCATCCCTCAGCCTCCCAGGACTTCTGTGGGAGCTACCTGGGGATCCCCACTGCCACTTGCTTGTTAGCTCCAAATTATCTGTATTCATAGTAGAAGGGTGACGCTCATACAAATTATCCTCTCTGGGTCTAACTAGATCCAAAAGGCTCTGTTAAATGAAGCCTCGTCAAGGTGTATAATCTTCCCATTTATTTTTCATCAATTAGAGTGAGAACTTTTTGTCTGAATAACGCTTACATTTAACAGAACTAGTAATGACAGTTACAGGATATTTTAATGATGGCTTTTCATGTGTGCAGAATTCAATTGTATTTTTATAAATTATCCTGTAAGCTTCTGACTTTCTTCTGTTGCTTTTGAAAACTGTCATGTTCTGTAGGAACATGAGCCTTCCTGATCTTCACTGCACCTTAACTGGGAACTTTGGAGGTTTGGTTTGATTTGGGTATTTTGTATTGTGGTATGTATTGCAGTTACCATATATATTCCATGTCTTGATTGTGTGCTTTGAAACTAGGCTTGTTTAGTTCACAACTATGAACAGCAATTAAATGTGAGGAACCAGATTAAAATAGTAGAGTAGATGGATCCTGTAAGGCTACAGCTACACAAAAGGCATGAAGTAAAAAAAGAGGTAGAAACACTGATTAGAGGAAGAAGTAGAGTGTATGGTGGCTGATGATCCCAAAGCAGTGGTAAGACTGATTCTCATGCTTTCCTCATGATAGACACAAAGAACTGGAAAAATAACAGCGATATTTCCAGGGAAGTTGCAATTATATACCATACACACAAAGCATTTGCTAAATAGCTTTTAAAATGAATTCCAAAAATCATTTTCATACACTAAACAAATAGCAGAACAGACCCCAGCTGCAAAATAAAGGCACATTGAAGCCTGATGGTTTGGTGTGGGCCCCTTCCTTACCCAAGGGTTGTTTGGACACGAAGAGACACAACTTAGGCAGTGTGGTACTGCACAGGGTGCACATGCAAGTAAGAGAGTAATTTATATATGCCTATAAAGTTCTGACTTATTCTGAGGGTTTGATATAGCTACTACAGATAGAGCAGGCACACTTTCATGTATTTGTTGTTTATTCAGTTGACAGGCAGGCACTAAAATAGATGCTAGCCAGTTTGGCAAGATACACAGCAATGAATGCCCATATTTTCAAGACTCGGCCTTAGATCCAAGCTTGTAAAACAAACCACAAACATACCCCCTCCCATCAGTTATTGATAAGCATGGATATTGATTCTAAGGAAGAAGGAGGGAGTGTGATGGGTATTAGCCCCAGAGCAGTGGTGAGGGAAATTCTCCTGAGCGCTGAGATCCCTCTGAGCCCTCTCTTCTCCAAGATAAACAGTCCCAGCTCTCAGCCTCTCTCTTGAATGTCAGGTGCTTCAGCTTCTTCATCATCTTTGTGGCTCTTTGCAGCACTCAGTCCAGGCTCATCTTCCTTGTCCTGCTGGCATGCTCTTCCTAATGCAACTCAGGGCACCACTGGCCTTCTTGGCCGTGAGATTGCATTTCTGGCTTATGTTCAACTTGTTGCCCACCAGGACTCCTAGGTCCTTCTCTGCAGAGCTGCTCTAGCAGGTTGACCTCCAGCCTGCACTGGTGCATGGGGTTTTTACTCCCTCAGTGCAGGACTTTGCGCTTCCCTTTGTTGAAATTTGTTCACGAAGTTCCTGGCTGACCATTCCTCCATCCTACTGAGGTCCCTCTAAATAGTAGGGACCATCTGTGTATCAGTTACCCCTTCCAGTTCTGCGTCCTCTATGAACTTGCTGAGGGTGCCCCACCATCCATGTTGTTAATGAAGATGTTAAACAGCATTAACTCCAGTGTAGGCCTCTGGGACACTTGTGCCTAGCTAGCGACTGGCCTTGGCACTGTTGTTCACAAACCTGAGCCTGCCATTTAAGCCATTTTTTAGTCTACCTCAGAGCACTTGTCTAGCCTGTACTTCTTACCTATGGGCATGTTGGAATGTCAAAAGTCTTACTAAAGTCAAGATGAAAAAAATGCAGTCATCTTCCTTATCCACCAACTCAGTTTTCTCATCACAGAAAGCTCTTAGGTTGGTCGAGCACAAATTGTCCTTTATAAATCCATTAATCCCCTCCTGATCACGTTCTGGGAATGGTATCCAGCTCTTTCAGCTTCCCCAGGATGGAGGTGCAGCTGACTGGACTGTCGTTCCCTGGATCGTCCTTCTTGCCCTTTCTAGAGGAAGGAATGACCTTTATTTTCCTCCAGTCCTCAGAAAATTTTCCCTGTTACTGTGACCTTTTAGAACTGATTGAGAGTGGCCTTGCAAGGACATCAGACAGCTCATTCAGTGCCTGGGTTGCATCCTGTGAGGATCTGTGGGAATCTGGCTTGGTATTTGTGCAGAATTAGCAATATCTTCACTGAGACTGCTGTGGAGTATGGTGCTATCCCTGAAGCTTTATTTTGTGAATTGTCTTTAAGTTATCTTTCTCAGAAAAAAAAAAAACATATTTCACAATTCTTAATCTTAATTGCATGAAGTTTTAGAACTCTGTTTTAAGGATGGGATTAAATTGCCCTCTAAGAAAGCTTTTAGATGATTGGGTTAGCTTACTTTTCCATGGCAATAACTTTGTAACATGTATGATCTAAGGATATAAATGATGGGAACTTTTTTGAGTGAAAAATTATATTGGATTAGGCTGGGAGATAGCGAAACATTCATGCACCTCCTCATCTCTCAAAAACAGCCACGTTAGGCTCACAGCAGTTTGGCCTACATGATGTTCAGATGTCTCTTGCTACATAAGGAGCCATCCATAGGGGCTGCAAAGGCTATTTTAGAGGAAGGAAATACAATCCTGTGAATGAAAACATTTAAAATATTCATAAAAATATGATTTTTCTTGACCAGGTTTAATCCCAATGCACATCAGATTGGCTTGGGATAAGGTTTGCTTTCCTGTCACATTTTGTTGAGTAGGAAATTAAAGAGCTGCTGAATGATGCACACAGGTGTTTCTAGAATCTCTTCTGCGCATTTTCACTTACCAATTAACAGTTGGCTATGTTAGCACTTTTCATTCTCCCCATACTTCCATCTTCCTAAACGATCCCCTCAAAAATTCAGTTCCACAGGCAAGAATTGCTCTGCCCTTTTAGAGGCAAGGGAGCTGACAGAGGTTGACATGTGGGAAGTCAGAGTTGGAGGTAGGGGGAGAAATTAGGTAGATTTTGCATCTTGTAGAGCATGCAATAGTTCCTAGCTGTTCTTTAATGTTCTTATCTGAACATTATCTGAGATAACAGTAGTTTTGAGTTTTAAGACTGCATGATTAATTGAAATGTGGACAGTTGGAAGGTCTTGGATTCCCTAGGTTGGGTGCTGACACTCCACAGGCTGAATTAGAATGGAGTGAGGTGGCCCTAGAATAAAGATAAATATTCATTTGTACTGGCTGTGAAACAGCACAGGGATGATGCCATGATTTGAGACAAGTCTGCAAGTATTTCTTTACGTCATCTTCCCACCTAGTCACAAAAAATACGTTGCAGAAGTTGACAGGCGCATTTTACCTCTTACCTTTGACCAAAGAGAGAGGTAGTCTTTGCAGAAGATCCTAGGAGATGCATTCTTTGATGCTGGCCACAAAGGAGTGGCTACTTTTTTTTTTTTTTTCACATTCAGCCAGCTGAAATTAAAGTAGACTCCATGTTGCTTTTGTTTGCCCTTCTTGAGAAGCGTCCAGAACCGGGGAGACAACCCCTGTAGCAAATCAGGACGGAACCCAGAGCCAAACCCTTGCAATGCTTGTTCATTCAAAATGAGAGTTTGTAGGATCTGCTGGTCTTCACATTTAGGGATTAACTTGAATCTTTAGAATATTTTTGAATTGATTAACTCTGATAGCTTTATCAGAAATCAGTTTAAGTAACAAATAAATATGGAACAATATAGGAAGAGAGATTTGCATCTTCCAAATATGTCTTGAATTTCTGTGCAATGCACCTTGAAAATATGTCTTTCTTGCACTGTTTCCTCCTTCTGCTAATATAATTCTGTGTGCAATGCATTTGACAGCCTGCAGTCTTTGGATTTCTAACAGGGACGCGTTGGTGTGTACGCTGAGGCTTCCCTTTAATGCCCTTCTCCCCTTTCCCCGCAGTGCTCTGGTGCTGACAGCAGGATGAGCTGGTGCCGGGCAGGCTGTAAAGCAGGGCCAGGCGCTGGGGCTTCTGTGCTGAAGCTCTGCCAAGCACACCGAAATATCCAGAGCTTCATTAAGCTCTGGTGTCCAGGCCCAGAAAGGCGTTTGTGGAGGATGCAGAGGGCTATGCTATTTAGGGCAAACTCTCTAGCCAAGGAGGGGAGCTGGGAAATCTAGAGGGGTTATCTTCAAAGCAGTCTCGCATACAGATTTCCAGGCTGTCTACTACAATATAGCTCTATTTATATCTGTGGTGCGCCCTTCATGCAGAGCATCACAAAATGTTCTGCAGTGTCTAGCAAAACCTGAGACAAGGGAAGTTTTAGGGAGGGATTTAAGGAAGGGGGTTGACTCAGAGAAATGAGGAGGGAAACAAGGGACACTTCTGTGGAGCAGCACAAATAAAGGGGCAACTTGTAACTGAGAAGGAGGTTTTAGTTCTTAGCGGGGTAGGAGCAATATCTGTTCAAGGAAGAAGGAGAGATTGTTTTTAGAAAAAAAAAGTGATTTACAGATGTCAGGGGCTCTTACACCCTGCTACTAATGTGGCATCACATTTCGCACAAAACTGATGCACAGATGTTTCTGTTTATGCATACAGTACAGGTTCATGCATACAAACGGTTCATAGTCATTAGACACAAAAGAAAACCCTCAAACACATCAATCCCTGAATTTATTTCCCTTGAAAATAAGTCACTGTGCCCTGGCTGCATTACATCATCAGTCTGTATGTGAATATTGCACCTGGCATGAGTTTCCTGACATTTATGAACCATAAACAAAAATTTTGCTAAGTACAGGTTGATTCCCAGATAAGATTTTTTTTTTTGTAGCATGTTCACAATATCAGTTTGGGATATGGAATATAGTTTCCGCCTCTGCCTTACCTTTCCACCTAGAAAATGTTTCTCCTCCATAAGGAGAGAAAAGCTCTGAAAAATGAGCATGTGCATGCACACACACACAAGCGGTTCCTTAAAGACCCTGATCAATCACTGTTGCTGCTTTTCTTACACTACTCCATGGTAATAAGAGCTACCACATCCCTTTCATCACGCTAGTTCAGTGCACTTAGACATTCAAATGCATCATTCTTTCATAAAATATGAGTAAGCAAAAGCACCTCTCAGAATAACAGCACTAGAAATAAGGACAGGAATTCTCCTCTTGCCATTCATTTTTTTTACCAGATCCCATTGCTGACGTTGAAGCTGCTATGGTTTCAGAATGCAAAGGTTCAGCGCTTGCTTTGTAGCTGCCTCTCTTTATGGGAAACTGTCTCTTACTCTTTAAGGTCACAAATAATTGGTGATTCCCCACCACTTCTCTTGGCAGCTTTGGAAATGTTATATCATCTCCTCTGTCTTCCAAACATATTCTTTGGGAAATTAGAGAATATACGTGAATATAAAAATAAAATAATTGATTTAATAAGTCAAATACTGATGTTTTAAGTAGTGGAAAAGCAGAGAAAAGATAGTGTCTTTAAACAATTTATGTTATAATCCATAGGAAGCCCACCAGTTTGGAATAAATTACACAAATCTCAGAAGTTCTCATAAGAAGAGAATGAAAACACAGGAAATACACAATAAATACATCTGGCTTCTTGAAAAAGTTGTTTCCAAGTGTCATCACTTCTGTACCTCTGGCACAACCAGAAGAAAAAAAATGTTAATTATCTAGTAGAAAATCCAAATAAATAAAAGACATGTGAGGTTTCTTTTTGTTTGTGCCAAAGCCCTGGAAAAACCTGGAAAGACTGTGACTTTCCCACTGCACTTACCACTAAACATGAGGATTTTTTGAACAGTTTGATAAGCTCCGTATGTATGTTCAGTGTCTATAAGGATGGAAGATCACTAATGTTAAATGCTGTAAGCCATGGCATCCCTTGGAATGTTTATCATGGAAAAGAAAACATAATGGAGCACTTTGAAGGCTCTAAGGTAACTACCTCAATTCCTTCCCTGACAGGAGGAAGGGACAGATTTTGAAAGAAGGAATGTGCTGCCTGGTGCTCACAGGAGCCACTGTGTAACTTTGCAGAGATGATTTGGACTGCTGCAAATCTGCTCTGTCATCGCTCCCTCACCGGAGCATCCGTCTGCAGCTCGATATGGGTGGAGTTACGGATGCAGCATCAATTAACTTGGGTCCATTTCTGGGCTCGGTAGAAGAAATGTTAGATTCAGTCAGGAGATGTCTACATCCAGCTGCACACAGAGTAATTTCCTTGCTGCTCTGTCTAAGTATTTCCCTTGTACGATTTTGATTTGCAAGGCATGATTCAATTCTCTGTGGGACTGAGGCCACTTCTGCTAGGTCAGGATTTGATTTTGCAGACGTGAAAATGTTGTCAACTTAGAAACTGGAGATTCTGCATAAAGTTGGGCTGGTTTTGTCATGTACCCTGGGTTTAGAGCTAAGAGAAATGGTAATGTCTTGTTTGTGATGGAGATTTTTAGTCTTCAGAGACAGAAACCACCACATCATTTTCCTTTTAGGAAGCCCTTGAGTATGTTGGTTGCGTGTTATGTTAACAACATTAGTCATTAGTGACCCGTTCAGTGCTTGATTGGTGACCTGAAGGAGACAGACCTAATACCAACCCACTGAAATAATCTTGTCTGCACTTAAATTTCCAACTCTGATATACTGAGAAAAATCACTGCTGCCTGGGCCTCGCACTCATGCTTCCCCTTGCATGGTGGGGTATGATGAGCCTCAGTGTCTAAGGCAGCAAAATTAAACATGTGCAAACTCACAGCAGCTCCTGAGAGCTCCTTTCCTTGCATGGCCCTGCTGCTTGGGAGCAGCTCATTTCCTTGCATTGCCCTGCTGCTTGTGCAGTAGCAATGCATCGCTGCCCGCTCCCATCCGTGAGTTCTGCAGCCGTCTCCCCCTCTAGTGGCTTTTCTGGGAAGCAGGATATAAAGGGTGGTTAAATCAGAGTGTTAGGCGTTTAAATCCCTCATGCCATTGCCTGTATGTTGAGCTGGCAGTCTGTGCACTTTCAAACTACAATTTTGTGACTAACTAATTTTAGTTTGCCTAAAATTGAGCTGCTCTACGCCCCTCTGAAGATCTTGTTTACCGGAGCACGTCAGGGAGAATAGGTTTTCCAAAAGCTTTTTTATCCCTGAGCTGACAGGTCAGGGTGTGCAGCAAGCTGAGAGACTGCTGCGTTGGTATTACTCACACGCAGCATAAAATATTTTTATTTTGTGTGAGTCCCATGTTGTTGAAATCGGGCTGTGGATTTTATTCCCTGGGAAGCGTGTGCAGTGTGCGCTTACGTGACGCCGTGTCAATGCGAGGCAGCGCACTTAGGTGCTTGCCTGGCTTCTTTACTGCATTTGGGCTCCATCTTTTCATGCTGAGAGCTCCTTAAAAGCTTTCGAGGTCCTATTCATTTATTTATAAGATTGGTGATACCCAAACAAAAGAATTAATGGAGGCACCGGCGCTGGCTCCGGAGGGCTGCAGCCTCTCTCGGAGCCTTTGCAGGACTGTGCCGGCGCTTTCGTGCCTGCCATGCATGGAGATGCTTCTGGTCAAGCTAGGACATTTGTTGCTGATTTGTCCTTACTGTTAACACTGCAGATATTTAAGAGAGTAAACACATAAATCTCCAAGTCCCAAGTCAAAATACGGTAGGGCTTTTAAAGCTGGGCACTCCTTCCAGATGAAGATCTTCCAGTGTATTTCTGCTCTTCTTCTCCTCTCTGTATCTCCTCCCAGAAAGCACCGCAACAAGCTTTTGCCCTAACCAGCATAAACAGAAAAGAGGTTTAACTTTTTGGAGGGAATTGTTTGAAAAGATTAGATTTTTATTCTACTTCTGTTTGGATATGCAGCAAGGAAGCAGTGGAGGATGCGCACTGAGCTACGAGTAATAGCGTGAAGCATAGGCAAGAATTGCTGCGTGTTGCACAAGACAGGGACGCTGCAAGTATCAGTGCTGTGTATTCTCCTATATATGGCCTATATACTATTGCCTCAAAGGTGGCAATAAAGATGCAGAGAGTATCTGAATCAAACAGGAAGGAATTGGTTGCCTGTTTATTCATTTTACCTAGCGCTCTGCCTTCTGAGAGGATTTAGGTAGAACTATCACAGATTAGGTTGTGAAATGAGTTGCCATGTATTCTCGTAATGCAGATCGTGGTAGCTGCAAATGAGAAGTGAAGCTTCCAAACTGGTGAGTGACACTAGGAGAGAAACAGGGGAGGGAGCATCTTCCTCTACAGGGAATGCTGTTTAGATGAGGTAGCTGGTTTCTGTCTCTGGTGTGAGTTTAAGAAAATGAGTGTATTAATATTAAGGTGTGTGTCTTAAGGATGGCTTTTGTTTTTTTTTTTTTTGGTGTGTCTGTGTTTCTTAATATTGGTTATGTGGTAACCAGAGCTTCCTCTATTGATTCCCATGCTTTCGGGAGCCCTGGTGATATACTGTATCTATTTGCATCACAAATTTGAATGCAATACAAATAGAGTAATTATTCTGTCTCTAAAGAACTTGATTATCTTCTTGTCTGCACACAGGAAAAAAAAAAAAAAAAAAAAAGCTGTTCCAGCTCAGCTTTGTTTATACTTCACCAAGAGGCGTACATTTTATCTGGGCATAGGGAAGCCCTGATTTTGGAAAACGTGGAAGTTACAGGAATTGATGGGTCATCAAATTTCCAGTGGAACAATTTATTCACATCTGGATTTTTTGGGCAATATTATCTTTCTAAGGGTGGCTTTGGGATTAAGGTGTGTTGAGTGGCAGCTTTCGTTCCCCTCAGTTATTCCACCTGGATAAGAGGCCAAGAGGAAAAGTGGGAGATTCAGGAGTGAGTAGCCAGGAAGGGGGAGTAGGGCTGCAGCCCCAGCACCCTTGGAGAGGTCACACAGGAGGAGACAGGAAAACCTGTGGTCCCTGGAGCAAAGTAGAGCCTGAATGAGACGAATGTGCCCAAGGAGGGGAAGAGGAGGCTGGGAGACAGAGCGAGAGAGGGGGATTGAGATCCAGGAAGGGAGGCCGAGAGGGGAAGGTGGGGAGAAAGGGAGGTGGGGAGGAAGGCAGGCAGGAAAGAGGGAGGAAGGAGAGAGAGAAAAAAAGGCTATTTTTGCAGCCAGCAGAGAAGCGGGTGATGTAGACTGTAAAATGGGGAAGGAAACTGATCTAAAGACACCTCAGTTGATGACATAATAATTGATTTACTTGCTTTTGAGTATTTTTTGACCCAGGAGCCTGGAAAACATCCAAAGCATTTTCTTTTTAATGATAAAGGATTGGGTTTTTAGCATCAAATCCAGTCCTATATGCTAGAACCCTGGCATTTGGTGAGGAGAAGTTCTGTTACGTCCTATGTTTGCAATTGTTTTTTCATTAATGAGGAATTTCATAATTCTAACTTGCTGCTTGCTAGCCTTCCCGTGTAAGAGCCTTATCACCAAACTCCCCTTTCTTCCTTGTGTCACAGAGGGGTAATAGGTCAGGATTTCAGAGGAGCTTGTGACTCAGTGACTGTTTGTTAGACAAATTAATTGAATGCTCTTTTGAAGACTGAGCTCACTGTGCCTTAAGATATTAGGAGCTGGAATTTTGCCTTCCTTGTTTTTCCATGAAGACCATAGAAAATCTCAGCATCAGTTGAAAGTAACTGTGATTATAGCTATCTTTTGTCTGGAAACAAAACACTGTTGTTTTATGTTACAAAGTGTCTACTAAATTAATGGGACTAATTCAGTATTTAGGCAGATGAATTGCTACTGAAAATACTGATAGATACTGAGGCATGTTCTCTGCCTAGTAAGTCCGCTTCTGCTTTCACTTCCAGTGAGTACTGTGTCTCAGATTACAGCCAATTTGTTTGCTTATTTTGACATTCTAGGTTGGATTTGCAAAAGAGGCTCATCAGTTCCTTTTTCCTGTAACCTGCGTTTACTTCCTTGCAAAGTTGCTTTGGACACTGTCTATGTGATACACCCAAAACTCAGACATAAAATTTTGCAAGATAGAAACTCTAGTTCTGAGGGCTTAAACCGCCACCACCACCACCACCTCCAAAAAAATCCAGTGAATACATGATATACGTGATACAAGTCTTGAACCAATGCAAGCTTATTCAAATTAAAAAAAAAAAAGTTCAAATTTGATCAAATCAATAAAATTGGCTAATTTTGGCCAAAGCGGAATTTTTACTGGATCAAGTTATACCAGTTTAACTCTGCTTGACCAGATTACATTCATTTCTTTGAAATAGGCATAAGGTCAGGAAAAACAAAACAAAACAAAACAAACAAACAAGCAAACAAACACAAACATAAAACAAGTACAATAAAAATACTGTGTGTATTAGTTCATAAGAGAGAAATGCAATTATAGTTTGTATAAGTTTGATTTGGATGCAATTTATATTGCTAAGTGATCCAGTATGAAGAGCTGTGGGTCCTTTTACTGGGCTAAACTAATCTGGGTTACAGAATGAAATGTCACTTCTGAAAATTGCCCTTGATATTTAACATATATTAAGAGTTGTAAAATTTCTATTATTGTATAAATTATATAGCAAGAGAATTTTATTCTCTTTTGAAAAGGGCATAGAATTTACAATAAATATCTGGTAATGATTAATTATGCATAATTGAAATACCTTGAGGATTATTTTTTTGTTAACTTTTTTGTATGAAACTACAAAAATTACACTATCATCTATAGGTGACAGTCCTTTTGGCTGTGGGATACTTGAGAAAAACAAGTACATTTTTCAGCTTGCAGAACTTCATCTATTTAAAAAAAATCCTTTTATCTTTTCAGTGCTGAATCCTGTCAGTGCAGGAAGTTTCGGTGAACCAAGTTGTGCAGCTGGTTCTTAAATTCATTTTACCAGACACTAAATGATTGTTGACATAGATATATTAGAGCCAGCAATCTAACCAGGTGGGTCATTTCATAAAATGAGGCCCCAAGCTTAATCAAATGAAAACTTTCTTCCAAGACCTTGCTCAACTTTGTCATTCTGGATGATGAGTATTTGGTTCAAATAAAGAAGCAAGTCAGTTGTCATTCCATGTCCAGCCATGTGGTTTTACTGTCTGTGATCTAGATACCACGCCATATGAATGTAATTATACTGATACGCTTACGTACAAAACATGTTTTATTTTGACACAGATGTAGTTTTTTATTATCTGTATGCAGTCAGATGAAGTGAATTTGCTTTGGAATCATTAGAATGGAGGGACTTGGTGGCTCACAACTAGCTATTGGACAAGTCTGATATAGAGTTGCATTTTTGCAGTCCCCAAAGATCTTGTTATGTCTGATCTTGGCCTAACATCAGTACTAGTGAATGGAACAATCTAGGAAAGTTCTCTTTTTGACTGTATTCTAGAATTTGTAATGAAGTCTAAAATATTTTTTATGCCTAAAAGCAAAATACTTTTGTATTTAGCAGTGATTACTTTCAAAATTAACCATTTTGAAAATCACCAAGTGATTTTCCGACTGGATTGTTATATTACATCCTCTACCATTAAAAAATGAAAAGGAACCTTAGACTAAAGATTACCATAGAATGTGATAATACTTGGCAGTTATTAATAGATATATTTAGGGAAAAAAGAGGGCCATCAGTTTAATGTCACGGAATGCATTATAATAGGACATCCTTGGGGGCTAGTATCTTACAGGAAAGACACGGGGAGCCAAGAAACAAAGATACACATTTTTCTTAAAGGTAATGGGAGCTGCCCCCTACCTGGGAACGAACGGCTTGTGGAGGCTAGATGAATTCTTAAGAGCCGGGCTTGTCAATAATGCTCCTTGAACTTGGTTCATCATCATTTGGTCTCTTCTATTTTTCTCCCAGCGCCCGCTCCCGCTGTGCCGGCTGCCTCGCGTCTCGCCGCTGCCGGCTCTGCTGCCGGCGCTGGTAAGCAGGCTGGAAGGCAAGAGCAAGCCCAGCCTCATTCAGGGACTAGCACAGAGCGTGCACGTACTGCAGCCACGTCTCACGCGGTTTGTAGGGCTGCTCTTCGATCTCGTGTGATTTCTCAGGATATCTCGTATCAACGTGTGTTAAGCATTGCGTCTGTCGCGCCTGCGATGAGGGAGGTTATCTATCTCGCGACAGCATCACGAGGAGCGTAGGCCGGGGCTGTGTGTTGGTGGGATATCGCCTCTTACCCTAAGAACGCACAAGCACAGAGGGCTCATAAGAGATTTGGAACTTTTTCTCAGGCACATAACAGTATGCAAATACCTCAGGATCAAAGGTAAGTCGCAGAAAGATGGCACAGAGCAGAATAAGTCAGCTCAGCGAGCAGCCGAACTACATGACAGACCCACAGGCAACTTCAGAGCTGTCAGCTTCACTGCCTGCGGAGCCCACCAAGGGGCCAGATGCTGCTGCTGCATGAATATTTTCTGCCGCTCGGCATCTGGGCTCTGTGATGGCCTGTGTGTCACGTGTCAGAGCGGCAGCTTTCACCGTGCTGCTGGGGACGGACACAAAGGAAAACAGGATTTGCTGAGGTTAATGTTAATTAAAAATTAATTGCCATGACAGTTTTTAAGCCAAGTTCTACCTGCCAGTTATTAAAGAGCAAGATTATCTTAAAACAAAACAAAGCCTTTAAGAGCACACATTTAAATTGTACACATTGCTGGTTATTTCTAGGTTCTGACTGTCTGGCCAAAGTGAGGCGCCTATACATAACCGTGCATACACACATACACAGCCCTTGTCCTGTAAGGAGTTACATGCATGATATCCTGCAGTTCAGCTCTGCATCATATTCAGTCCTGGCACAACATTTCTCTAACCTGGTGATTGATGATAATGAAGCTAATGATAAAACACTTCTCAGATTTGCTTCATTTGGCCGGTAGTTCCCGCGCATCCCAATGAGACGCTACCCTTGCTTGGAGGTGGCTGCTCGCTGCCCTGCTCTGCAGGGCTCTGGTGGTCACAAGGACAGGTTTAGCCCTCAGCAATCCTAATTAGCAAAATCTAATCCCTAACAAGTAGGGATTAGATTTTTCCCCTTCTATTTTCCTTAAACTGAAAATAGTTCTGTGGATTTCTTAAAAAATTTGGGAAAATACTCACCAAGCATTATATTTAGATAAGAATCTCAAGTCTTCAAGTGTCATCTTGACTGGCTGGCCTGAGATGAAAAATATACTTCAAAGAGAAGACAAAAAACATTTGACTTACCTTTGTCAGGCAGGGAGGTAAACATAAAAATGGGGCAGTTTTCTGAGAGTAGATTAGTTCCTATGTGATTTTTATAGAGCAATATATTGGCTGGTAAAATTGATCCCAGACAGAGGAAGCTGTGGGGTGGGCGGCATTGCCACCGTCCTTGTGAGGGCTTCCTCAAGGGTCGCTGCAGAGTGCAGTGTGTGCATGGGTCTGAGCCTTAGGAGGAAAGCAGGAAAGCAGCCCAGGGAAGCCTCAGGTGTCCATTGTGGAAAGTCTCCAAGACTCAAGTGAGAAAGCCCGAATAAGCCGTTTGCATTCAGTGTTGGCCCTGCGTGGAGTGGGAGGTTGGACTGGAGAGCCCTGGAGGTCCCACCAGTCTGCACGATTCTCTGGTTGTCTCATTCTATGAAAAAGTGTGTATGGAAAAGGAAATAAAAACTCAGGAAAATGCTGAGATTAGAGATTCCATGAAGATTAAAAGACTGTGTCCAAAGTCTGATGTAAAAAAATATGTGCCCTGCAGGGAGCCCTGGTGGTTCTGAGGTTGTTCCCAGAGGTTTCACCTCTGAAAGACCCCGCTATACAGTATGACACGACAACATCAAAGATGACTCTGACACATCATTCCCAGCAGGTAACCCCATCCAAGGTTAGTGGTATGCTCAGTGATGTCATATCTCAGTAGACAAAGAATTACTAAGTTATTACCTCTGATTTAGCCAGAGAAACACTTGATTAAATTCTTTAATGGGAACTTTGGAAGGAGTGAACAAACAGCTTGGCCTGGGACTGTGGTAACTACTGGCAGAATATAAAGACAGTGAAAGCATAGATGAGTCCATCCAGATCTTTTGAGTCAAGTGAATGATTTAAAAAAGGAAAAAAAAAATCTGCGACACCAATAGGTAGTAGTAACCTATGAAGTAGTAGATTCATAGCTGGGAAGGCTGGGAAATTGGCCAGTATTGATTTCAGACAACTTGAGGGTAAACACATTTATACCTCTGTAAGTTATGACAGAGTACTTGGTTTGCCTTATCTTGCACTAAAGGGCTCAAACAATGATCTTCAGAGAGTTTTTCAGCCTTTACTAGAATTTCAAAATTCTTTGTCTACTAGTAAATATATGAAAACAAAGATGGCTTGAGATGAGAGAAAAGACTGCAGAAAAAAATGAGTTAGAGTCCACTGGGATATTAGTTTTACGTAGTCCCATTGAACGCATTAAACTTCATCCATTACCATCTGTTTGAAAGGTACAACGTTATTTCTCTCCTATTTTGCCCTGCACCTCCATTTTTATATAAGTTGTTATATTATAATTACATTAAAATACACTATTTTCTGATAGTCAAATAGAAGCATGACCTAAAATGCAGTTTGATTTTAGATAATAGTAAAGGATGCATATGTAAAAAAAGGATCCAAATTTCATACATACCGAAGTATTTGGGAAAGCTTTTTTTCAATAATCGCTTTGAAATTGGGTATTGAAAATTGGAAAAAAATTGGAAAAAAATAACCTTGATGAATCCAAAATCCAATCCCTCTATCTGATAGACACCTTTCTGGTCCATGCAGTAATTATACACTGAAATTATGACCTTTAGAATGGGAGCTCCTTTTGTGCTTTATCATGTAAAGGTGTAATTGGACCATAAAATCCTTATAAAAATTTATGAAAGAAACTTGACTGAATGAGTCTGATAGATAATTTAGGAACCTAAAACTCTCAGTCATTTGGCTGAATTTATATCTTAAATACTCTCTGAGGTGATTATAGCGTTAGCCCATCCAGCTGATGTCATTTACCAACTGATGGCATCAGTGTGTTCCTCAGCGTTTAGCTGTACCTTTGCTGTCCATTTGTTTCTAATGACCAGAGAGCACGACATGACCAAGACTGTCCGAAGTGGTGAGTGATCTTTGGTGTCCCCTTGGAAATCACAGAAGGGTCTGTCTCTTCAAGGCTGCCAGCCCACAGCCTTCCCAGGAACTCGATAGCAGCTTTGGCCGAGTACTCAGAGCTGAGGCAGCCGGAGTCACAGGTCACGTTCGACAAGCACCAGCCTCTAAAATTTCCTGTGCGCCAGGGCTTCAAACCAGTGAAAATAACAAATTTATACTTTTGCCCGTTTCCTCCTCGCATCCGTCTTCATGGATTCCAGAAGTCTCCTAAGCACTTTGGGAAACTTGGAGAAACAATTAAGGGTAATTAAGAGTAGGTCTAATCCTCCCAACATTTTGCATTTTCAAGTGACTTACCATAACTTTTTTCTAAAATGTGTTACTTCGTTCAGGCTCATGGTTAGAGATGGTAATGGCTTGGTGAGGTTTACGCAGCCGTTCACTCATCAGAGGTGTTGGCTTGCAGTTCCTCTGTATTCAGTATGATTTTCTACCGCCTGCCAAGTGATGTTGCTGCAGTCCTCGCTGTAGGAATACGCTGGTGCAATAATTATAAACAACATTTTCTCAAAAAATATTTTTAGAACAGCAACTGTCCTTTCCAATATAAACATTTCTCTGCTGTGGTGGCAACTTTACGTGGGCAAACAAAATTCCTTTTGATTTTTTTGTAGGTGGTATCCTCAAATTACAGGGGAAGTATTTCCCTTTCTCTTCCCACCCCAAATATGCCTGATTATTTGTAAGTCTAGATACGCACTGGCTTATATGAAAGGCTCTACTCTTTTTTATTTTTTCTAAGAATTTTGGGTTTGTGACATTCTTCTGCTACTGTGCTGTACATTGGAACACCACTTTTGTTTACTGGCTTTCAAATAGTGGTAATGGAATTTTACCAAGGAGTACTTTGGTAATAAAGGTTTTTTTTTTAAATCTCCAATATGTTGGATATCAGCGATACTTAGTAATGCAGTGCTGGAGTTTAGAATGGGATGGTTCAGGTCTTGCACTTGTGTTATCTGGCAAGCTTCTTGGATGCATGCTTGACTGTAAATGCATAGAGAATCCCAGAAAATGCATAGAATGTAGCTATATTTATAAATAAACTTGAGGAGATTGTCTCATGCAATTCCTTCAAGATATGCATAGGGCAGCTCAGGATGAACTAGCTCCGATTACTTCTGTCAGCTGAAGAAAATGCTGCTCATATTTGTTTTAGTTAAAGAGGGAGAAAGTAGAACCTTCAAAAGGAGGAGAGAAATCCATAAGAAAAAAAAATGCATGTGATGATAGTAAATATATGAGAGCATCAGTTACACTGTTGTGTATGTTTTTTGGTTGCGCTTTATTTTCTTACTCTCCTCCCATATTGTGTAACCACTCTGTCAAAACAACTCCCTTTCAAAGGGCTTCACCCTTGTCTTCTCTACTTTTAAATGTCATGTTTTTGTTGTGTGTTAAAAACCACTAAAATTGGAAAAGTTTAATTCTCTCACTCTAGATTGCGTAATAAAATTTAGATGCAGTCCAGCTGAAATGGAGGAACTTGCTGTCAGTAGACTTTGAGGAAAGGTGGGAGAAAAAAGATAAGTTTATTTTGGAAAAGGATTTCAAAGAGTCATTTTTTGGCTTGAGCATTTTTAACACATCGAATATAGTTTTAAGTGCTTATTTTGGAAAAAGAATATTATGGGAGAATTTGCTTTTAATTTAGTGGTATTTTGCACAGATAAGTAATTGGTAACAGTTTAGATCGGATACAGTTATAATGGTGCTGGGAACCAACCTGCTGGTGAGCCAGACGTAGGGACTTCAAGAGCAAATGTTAGGATAAAATTCTAGCAATATCCATAATTTCTGCTTATAAAGATGCATCTTGTGAGAACTGACTTAATATGGGAATTTTGAGTGAACTGACGTATTGGAGGAGTTAATACAGTTAATACTTCCTGAGGTTCAGCAGGGCTTTGGGGTGCAGTACCAAGATCCATGAGTGAGAGGGGAACCAAAATCCTGCTTGTTAGCAGGACAGATGTTGGCAGCTGTGCTGTGCGGTGCTTTTATTCCCAAGACTAGCATGGACTTGGGCAGCGCGAGTCCCTTTTCAGATGGAGTTTTTGAGAAGAAACTTATATTCTCAGGTGTGTGTCTTCCATTACCTTTCACTGCCAAAAAATAGATGTATTTCACAGTGAGGAAACTGAAGCAAGCTGGCAATCTTGCAGTAACCCTCTGTGGGAGAAAAGGCTCCACTTGAATGCAACTGGGCATCATTAACTAATTATGTCTGGTATACAGCTGATTTTGTGGCTACGAATAAAAAAGAGCACTGTGCTTGAGTTCCCCAAACACTTTACAGGTAAGTGGGTAATTCATGTCGCTTATCTCATTGTGCAGAACTGCATTTTGTGAAATTGAAGGTGCAACCAATTAGCCCAAGGCTTCAAAAAAGAGCTGATTGGAAATTCCCTGACAAAAATGATGATTCTACTGTTGTTTTACAGTAATGTGGGGCATTTTGGTAGTGTAAAGATTTTGCATGCAGAGCTAGTGATGCTTATCAGATGAGGAGCAGCGTATACAACTACTAGAGGAATTTTTGATCTGGAAGTGGGAAAGCCAAACTTAAAGCATCAGGGAGCTATATGGGTGCGTGGGATCCAGATCCCGTGCCGACAGTTGTGACCAATATCAAATGCTCAGCAGTGGGAAGCTCGTGAATCTTAAGCATAAGAGAAAATGTCAGGCAGAAATAGCTTAGGTGTGTGCTGGGTCTTTCCTCTGCTTTCTAGTCACTATATCAAACTAGACCAAAAGTTTGTTCTGGCCATGTTGTTTGTAAAAACTTTGTACATACTCACTGGGTATATCTGGAAAATTGTATGATTAAAATTAAGTTGCAGAATGCCATATAATTCCACCATTTTAGTGTTGTTCTCCTCTCAGTCTTGTCTGCGTCAATAAGAAATAGTTTCATGTGCAGAAGATGTAGAAGACTAGACTGTGCCTTTCCAAACTAAAGTATTTGATGAAGTTTTGCAAAATGTAGATTCTATAAAACTGAACATCTATAACATTATAGTGCATTATAGTGGTGTTACTAGGTGTTTCTCCAGAAAGATGTTTCTGATCCAAAATAGAACCTCTGGTCATAACTAGAGAGCAGGCCACAAAATGAACAAGGAAAAGATGGTTGTATAGGAGACATCTGTATGTGGTCACTATGCTTGAGTACTTAGGTGAGTAATTCAGTTATTTATAAGGAGTGGTACAACTCTAGTGGAACAAAAGGAAAATTCCCCCCGAAGTTAGCAGCTGGGTGGGTAGGATTCTCTTCTGGAGCGCAGGCACGTAGGTCTGACTCAAGCTGTGTAGAAATTTGATTTACACAACCTTTGAGTGCCCAAATCATCAGCCAATTGATTTTGTAAGTGCTAGTCTCTCAAAACAGCAGTATTTCTGAAATCCCAGCAGTTCAAAATATGGATGTATTCTACCACATTCTTTGCAAGACCTTAAGTTCATTTGAAGAAGAAATGTAAGCTTCTAAGTCACTTGGCTATTTCTGGAAGTTTGTGTTTGTTTTCTCAAAGGGGTTATTTTAGAAAAATATTAGCATATTCCTGTAATTAATCCGCATTGTTATTAGTGTTATTTGCTTTGATTTGATGTCCAGAGTTTAGTCCCACATATGGGTCTTTTCTTCATTAAAAATACACATCTATTCTATTTTTCACTTAATTTTTGTACAGCCTTTTCCATTCTGTAATAAAGTATCTGGGTGTCTGCATTTATGCAGAACAAATGACACATAACTCTATTTCCAGACAGCAAATGTCATCTCTATCTTTTTGCTGAAGTGCCCTCTTTCTGCCTTTCCAGAACTCAGGACTTGCACATCTGCAGTCTCACCACATCAAGAACATCGAATCAGGCTTGGAAACTCCTGATAAGCCACTGGCACCAATTTTGTTTCTCTAATTTAGATGCCCCAGTATTCCTACCACATTCCTACCAATTGAATAATTTTATTTACTAATAATAAATACATAAAATTAATAATTTTATTTATTATATTTCTTTCTCACCTTTAGATTTTAGGCATAATACCACCTTCATAGTTAATTTTTGAAGCTTGGCTTTTTGCCAAACACTCAACAGAATGCAGGTTTACTAGTTTTCCTTTCTGTCTTTATGTTTTTGCTTTTTTTGACACTGACGATTTCCTATATGAAGGGATGGAGCCTGACTGAAATCACTCAGGTGGCTTTTGAGATTTCTTGGAAAGGAGTTTGTAAGTCCAAAGAAGAATAAACAGGAAAATTGAAGAAAAAAATCTTGTAATATTCTTACAGATGAAGAGTGACAAAAATGAGAAGTTATCACCCCAATCTTTGGTGCTAACTTTTCAGCCACATCAGTGGAAGCTGTTAAAAATATAGACATCTAAACCTGTAAATAGAAACAGATATAGTAAAGGGGCCTAACTTCCACTGAAATTACCTGAATATTTTTCAAATATATGCCCTGGAAGCCTACTCCACTTCCCTCTGCCCCCCTTAAAAAATAAAAGATATCAGCATACTTTAATTTGGAATTTTTAAATTTCAAAACTCTTATCCTTTATTTTTCCTTGTAAAATATATTAGGTCATTTTCGGTGGATATTATCCTTGTGTTATTTTCTCACTTTTGAGTGTTTGACTTTTGTGTGTGTGTGTGTATATATATATAGATATGTGTTATATATATGTGTATATCCCACCAAAAGTAAATTTAGCGTATAACCAATAAATATGAAAAGACAAAATGGAGCTGTGACTGTCAGTGTCACATCCCCCATCTTCTTTTTCTGCATTAAGATTTATTTTCTCGTGCTGTTGATTTCGATTCCTATAGTACCCCGCTGAAGCAGGGGCCATTCAGGTTTTCAGGATGTGTAGTGCTGCAAGAGGTGAAATGTGTTTGCGTTGGGTATCTCCCGGATGCAGCAATCAGCAAAGAAAGAGCTATGGACTGTCACAGTATTAGGTAAAACGCATAACACCGATAGTAAAATGTTCATTGACCTAAATGCCTTCCTAGCTGCTATAAACGTGCCCATTCGTCTCAGGTATCAGAAGGGCAGACGGAGTGGCTGAGCACATATTCCTGCAGTCACAGAAGACACGCAGAGCCCAAGTCAGAGGAAGGCTGGAAATAACCAAAGACAAAACAAGGTCTAACACTTACTGTGTCAGTAGTATTGCAGCAACTGCTATTTCAGGAACAGGCCCTGTTCTAGAGGTTTATTGTATCATGCCTAGAAGTCTTAAATAGGAAATGAGACGATGTTTGACTCTAAGTTAGAATGTATTACTTATTGATAATTCAAATGCATCAACATAAATAAAGCCTCTTGCTTACAAAACGGGCATTTTGAGAGCTCATCACCTACTGTTCAGTGTGAAGACAGCTAATTTGCTGCGAGTAGATCACCTCTTTGCTTGTGAATACATATTCAGCTCCCTCGCTGCCGTTGCATATGTCCGTGATATAAGCACGCAATTAAATAAAAGGGGGCAATGAGACCTGCATTAGCAAAACAAAATGCATGACATGAAGAGAGAAGGGGAGGCCTTTTGCAGTGCTTTGGAGGATACTACTGCAATCACAAACAAAGAAAGTGTCCTATGAATTTTCAGACTGCCCGGATTTGCTATTGAGGTAGAAAATATGTTTATAGAGAGGCTTTAGGTGTGCTGCTCCCTAATTCTTTTGCTGTCTAAAAATGTATTTTTAAATGTCCTTGTTCCTTCCTGCCAATCATACAATCAGTTAGTCCCCGCTTCTTTTCTTGCGGGGCTAAGCCGGCTTCCTCGTTTTTGCAGTTCATCAATACAAAACTGATTTGAAGCTGAGCTGTATAATAATAAGCCTTTCAGCAGCCAGGCTTGACACTTGCCTTGTAATTAAGGCCTTGATGGTTGTGTTGATGGCAAATGAAAGAAAATGGCTTTGTTCTCAATTCCAGAGGCTTGATTGCTGGTTCTCCTTCTCACCTGAATTCGACCCATTCTGCATTGTGCACATGATTGCTGGAGTGTGAGTAATTGCGGCGCTGGCAGATGACATTTTCATGAAGCACACTCTGCACTGCTCCAGAGGGAATTTACAGAATTTATAGCTGGAGAAGCTCATCAAACATGGATTTAGGAAATGCCTGTGTGAAAAGTGGGAGCCCACAACCAAATATCAGAGCTTTTCTTTTGACATTTGCTTTTACATAAAGGACTACTGCCTGCAACCTGTCTTACCTTATGTTAGCAGCCCCTTCTTAACCAGATTTTGTGATTAAGCACAGTTATTGAAGTTCATTATCACCAATTTTCATTTTGTTTTGTTTTTCTTTATTTGCACAAGAGTCTCAGGGAAAACGAATGAAAAATGTTTTCTCATTTCCATTTATGTTTTTATATTTCCCTAACATTGAAGTGTTTCCAATTCTTATTAATGAAAATATTTTTTTTATATATAAACCCTGTTATTTTCTCAAGAATATAACCTTTTTGCATTAAAGCATATTTTCTTTATTTTAAATGAACACTAGCATACATTTAAAATTGTCACTAAGGCTTCTATAATAGACAAATGCTGCAGCGGCCATGAGCCTGATCTGCTTTAGAAGCCCTTTTGCATCATCAGGCTCACAGATCCCAGTGAAGGGTGTTTTGAGTGTTGCGAATAAGCAGTGCACACTGAAATTGTGCGTCGCAGGCAGTGCGTGTCACGATAGATAATCTTTGCTCCCCTCTGTCGTAGCCTGTCTACCGTTTCCTCCCCGTCTGACAGTCTTTGTGCCTCTCTCGCATTCAGCGTGCTCCTGTCCGCATCTCTGCAGCTTCTCTGTGCTCTCTGAGCACGGTGGCCCTTGGGCGGCTACCTGCAGGGTGTTGTGTTGGGACCTGCAGCCCCGCTCATGCGGTTCTGCTGACCTTTCTCGATCGCGGCTGTTGAAGCTGTCACCCGCTTTGCACGTGAAGATTCATAGCTGCTCTGACTCAGACAGATTTTTTTTACACTGCTGTCTGTCTGGCAAGCAAAAATATCTGCACTTAGCTTCTAATATTTCTTGAAGCTTCTTTATCACAGCAAGCAGCACCTTTCTTCTTTGCATTTAATATTACTGAAAATCCAGAGTAGTTGAATGATTGAAGGTTTGAGGGTTTTTTTTTTTTTTAATTAGGCTTATTGATTAACCCCTAGGAAAAATTAGGTGAGAAGTCCTTTGAGTTTCTGCAATAAATTTTTGATTCAGAATAGTGCTGATTACTTCAAATATGCAGGGAAAAAAAATCTGAAGTCTAAGCTGCTGATGTTAAACTGCCTGTTGTTGTCTGGCCTAACTTAGCCTCATTTCAGTAATAGATCTGCATATCAATACTAATAAATGGCAACAAGAGGAGAATCAATCTAAACTGCTGACAGTTGTTTTAATTTATGCTATAGTCCTCAGGTAGCTGGGTAGCACGAGGGGAGAGTATTGAAGTGTCTTACCTAAACTTATAGATGTTATGCTGCTTCCATTTGTATAACGCAGAATTTTTTTCCAGTGACTTTAATGGTAAAAAGATGGAATCTATTCTGAAAATACCTCCTTTTTAGCCATACATTGTACTGGTTCTAGCACACTTCCAAAATGGTGTTAAATTCTGCTCTTAAGCTTAAATGTTTGTTGGGTACGGAGTTAGCAGATTCAGGTTTGGATCTGCAGAAGTTCTTAGGTAGTTAAAAACCCTTGAGAATATTGGCCTCACAGTCTCATTGGTAGCCTTTCAAAGCTGGTCACGTAAATCCATCCAGAGTCCGAAGCTCCAGAACCGGAGGTAGCGTCAGCAGTTCTCTGTTACATCCCTTATAGTGATTACTGGGAGGTTGAGAGTGGGTATTTTGATGCTTCCTGTTACTCCTCTTGGATCCATGTGCATTCTGGCAGCCTTTGAGCTGTCCTTGGAGGAGCATTCCCATTTTCTGTGAGTTCTTCCTGCAATGGACCTTATCACATGTTAAGATTTGAGTGACGACTCAGCCCCAAGAGGGAAGCCTGCCCTTATCTTTCACCATGTCTGTATGAAGACAACTCATATATATCCAGGACATATAGTAAGAAAAGGGTAGGTGCCATACTCTGTGCCCTTCATCAGGTACTTTGACGTGTAGAATTATTTTCTTTGTGGGAATGAGACCTGGACGAAAGAAGAACAAGCTGGGAAAGTGCTGAACATTTTAAATGTTTTGCAAGTGCCTTGAAACAGTAAGCTGTGAGGAACGAAAGCAACAGTCGCAGAACCAGAACAGCGAAATGCTGCAGTAAATAGGAGTTGCTGAACCTTGCTGAGGTGAAGAGAAGAAACTGCCTGATGGCATTACCTTAATTATGGTGATGGCCCAAGACATACCGGGCACAGCGATCAAATATTACATTATGTAAGCCACTTTTGGACAGCATTAGCATGTAACACAGCAGCTGCAATGTTGAAAATCACCTCAGTGTTTTATTTTAAAAGTTAAACAATAAAATGTTGCAAGTCATGAAAAATGTTCAGCTAACATCCCCCTGACCTTCTTGCTATTGGTGCTGGTACTTATTTGAAAGCTTCAACTCACTTTAGTAGACCCTCTCTTATACCATTTGCAACCTTCACCTTTTATATACAAATATATAAATAATTCTCAACAAGAATGGTGATAAGATGTGCTTTAATTCTTCCCAACACCTTTTCATGCTGGTTTTTCTGTCATTGCATACTGCTTTGTTCTCCCGTTTACCTCAGTCTTCTTCTCTTATTTGATCTATTCCTGTTGTTCACTTTCTGATTTTACTCTGGGTATTTTCCTTGGCAGTAAAAACATGTTGTGGCCTTCAGCATCTTCTCAGCAATAGCTCTTAATTTTACCTGACTTTTCTCCTCCCCTTCTGCCCTTTGGATCCAAGGGACAGAGGATGCCCATCTCAGACTGTATTTTTAGACAGGTGTGAGATGACTTCTTGGGTTGTCAGCTGACTCTGGATCAGTGTGGTCATTCAGCAACAATTTTTTGTTCCCCCTGGAAACCCCAAGTTCCTGGACAGTAGGGTGAGTGTATGTGATTAACCCTTTTCTCATTCCAGAGAGGCCGTGAAAGGGTAAAAGTTTCTTCTCTTCGACTACAAATGACAATATTTCTGCATTTGCTGTTACACCCTCTTCTACGCCTTTACTTATCATGACCTTATTTCAAATCTTTTGGAATTGAAATAGGACTTCAGCTTGTCTTGCTTTTCAGTATCTGTTAATCTGTAGATTGTTAATTAATCAAACCTCTTTTACCAGCTAGTCAACCATTTTTTTAAACTTTCTGTTTTGACACAAATTAATCAAAACATGCTTTAATGTACTAAATAATAGATTCTAAATGTGTCTCACATTATTAATGATCTGATTTTTGATCCTTTTTTTGGACAAGCCATATACCTGTTTGTGTGTCTACATCTTGCTGATTACTCTTCCATTGTAGAATACTCTGCATTTGCTCTACACGTGTGCCAGGGCAGCTCTTTGATAAGCAGTTCACATTGCAGCTGATGTGTCAACCCGTCTTGATTTTGCACTTTTAACACTACTAGAAATCAAGCTGTAGGAATTTGTTCTGCAAATACACCATGGCCTCTTTGGGAACTCCTACATCTCCATTAGAGGACACAAAGACTTTATCCTCCAAGTATGTATGTTCATAAGCATATTTTGCTTCGTGTTTATTTGTTATTAGAACTGAGCCTTGCGTGCTTTCCTAAGGTATTTTCTGATCTTGCACCCACGACACTGTATCCTACATCAATGCTTTTGTGTTGGGTGGCACCGTAGCACCTGGCTTGTGCCTCTCCAGCAAACTCTGCTATGCCCTAGCTTTGCCCTTGCAGTACTGCTCTGAGCGTGGAGATACTACTAAAGTAGGGAGAAGCAAAGAAGAGGATGAAGCTACTTTCACCTTGTCACCTGAAAAACAGTCTGAGACTTCAAGCAACTTCCAAGTGGCAGTGGTTGGGGTGATGGGGTAACGCAGTGGCTGAAAGAATTGCTCCCCACACATGTCCGTTTTCTGTTTTCTGATAATAAGAAGACACGTTTCGGAAGAGTAGCATATGAAAAAGTCACTGTTTGATGAAGCTTATTTGCACATAAAAATGGCACTTAGGTTTCTGTGTGGGTAATTCCATTTGTAAGTAGGTAGATAGATATAAGCTGTAGATATTATCTATGTATCTTCTGCCTGTCTGTTTATCTTACCTATTTCTGTCTCTTCAAAGTAGATGTATCTCCGTGCATGCGTGTTAGGCTTTGTGTGTGTCAAACTTTTTTAACGTGACTCAGGTACATCATAGATCTTTTCAGTCACCATCAACTCCAAACACAGGAAAAGGATCCGATCTGTGAATATAACAATTTTCTAGGAACAGGCTCTGTGGCTTTCTTTGTGTTTGCTCTGTACTGAGATTATTAAAGGTATTCCAAGAAGGAGACTTATGTGTTTTTTTTTTTGTGATATGTTATTCTCTGCTATTGCACTTTTAATTTCATTTTGTTTAGAGGATGTTCTTGCCATTAAATGTTAAGGAGGGAGAATAAAAAATTTCCCTTGTGTCACCAGAGGGTAAAATCGGGCCTCTTTGCTACAGGGAAACCTGTAGGTGCTCAGCACTTTGCTGTGAAGTCATGAGGTACTTCCTACCTCGTGTGCTGTACATGGTGTGTAAACTGCAGTAGAGAAAATCTGGCACCGTAGCGATATCAGCAGTACCTGTCCCCTCACCACATCCATCTCAACAACATTCTTGAGCAGTAGCTGGCGGTGTGGGAGGATGAAGCTATCTGCTATAACTCGTGCAAACAGAGGTTAATGTTGTTTGCGTTACACTTCCATTTGTCTAGCTATTAGCATTTCTGAAGACACTGTCACTACCTGTGACCTGCTTCAGGAAACAGCAGGAAAGGTCCAGAAAGGCAAGTCAGCACCCTGCCCCACACTCGGTGCAATCACCGGCAAGTTGCTTTGATTACAGGCTTGATTTTCTTCTGGTCTGGCTCTCTGGGCTCTGCTGTATTGAGCAGCAGAATCTGAACAAGGGAGTGAATTTGTCAACTTCTGAAATGCCTCCAAATCAATAGCTTTTAATGTAGCAGCCTTCTTCCTACCATAAATTGCTTTGTATCAAGGATTTTGGATTCGGGACAAAGGACAACATCTGACTTGTCCTGTCCTGTCAGAGTGTCAAAACAGCCACAAATCTGCTGGGGGCCACACAGAGCAGAATCTCTCCTCAAAGCTCAAGTCCTCTGTGACTGCTATCAGGGAGATGCATGAACTCAAAGCAACCCAGCAGTCCTTCTCCACAGGGAAACTGGCACGGTCTCTACTGTCCTGATGCTGGACATGTTGCTCATTTAGAAGAGCCCCATGTAGGTCTGCAATCTACACTGCAATGTAACCCAAGCAATGCCCTGCGTGCTCCCCATCTCTCCTGCCTCATGCACACAGGAGCAGTTGACTCTTCAGCAGTTGACAGCAGCAGTTGGCTCTTCGCATTTGCTCCATCATTCCTCAAGTCAACAGGAAAATATTTTGACCACAATTTAAGAAATACCTGCAGCCTTCCCCAAAACTCTCTTCAGTGCCAGTTTTGGATCTTCCTCGTTAGTTTTAAATCCTTGTTGGGCAGTGACTGATTCCTTGAAGCATTAATCCTAAGTAATATGTGTTAGGCATCAGGAAAACATGAGCAAGGATGCTCATGGACTGTCTACTTGCAATGCTGATATTCTTAAATTTCCCAGAGGACACTAAATGTCAGCTTTGGATATCTTCTTCCTTGAATGAAGGACGTTGACTCTGTTATTTTTTATATTTCACATCACTCTTTCTTAATTACCCTTTTAACTTATAGATGATAGCGCATCACTTATAGCATCTCATCTCTGTCCTTTTAATATGCTTTTCCTAGGTGCTAGATATTAAATACAATCACTGTATTAGCATCATACTAGCATCCTATAATTCCACTTCTTCGGGGTAATTGCATTTTTTGTTTAGGCTCCTGAGACAAAGCATTTTTATCATTAGCAGATTTTGAATGGAAACACGGGGAGTACTCTATTTTTCTAGCATTCTCAAGGGCAAGCACTGCTGCCTGTGGCTGTATGTGCTTTTGCCAAACTGATACTGAGACAGATCTCCGAACAGATATTGCACATGCAGAAACTTGATTTTTGTGTACACAGCAGTATTCTCCATAAGAAACTTGGGCCACTGGATATCAGATTTTCAGATTTGAAGTGGAAGAACAAGAATGCAGAGTGCAGGACAGTGCTGTCAACCCCTTAGTTCTATCTTCACATCTTTGAGCACTGATTCATTTTCAGAGGCGTTTGTGCCTGTTGTTTCCAGAAATCTTTACAGGAGTTTGACAGGTGGATGCTTTTGTAAATTAGACCCCAACACTTTACTTTTTCATTGAGAGAAAAGAGAAAAATATTATTTTAATTTTAAAAAGTTAGATGGTAAATTAGGAAATACCAATCACACAAATTTTATTTGCATTTGCACAAGGAATAAACCCTCTTTATTTTGAAAGAGAGAAGTTTTTGCATATTAGAAAGAGGAAGAGTGATACAGGAATACAAATTCCTATATTTTTACTTCCATGATAAATACTCATCACTGCTTCAAAAAAATAGATTATGTGAACCTTTTCACATATTGTTTTCCTACATTTATTGTGTAAATAATTATTTCTTACCTGTTGTTGTCTGTGTAATTGCAGCTGTACAGTACAGCTTCATTTGCTCTTACTAGTAAATAGCCTATCCTAACTTAAGAAAACTCCTTACTAAGATCAAAGAGAAATGTCACATTAAGGTCATTATTGAGATGTATGCAGAACTGTATAGAAGATGTTTAATATTTCTTTCAAGTAGTAAATTATTAGAATTAATGGCTTCCTTATAGATTACTATACGAAAGGAAATCATTTCCTAGGATTAATTTTCTCCCTCTGAATGTCATCTAAGAATCAAGGCAATCCCTAGAAATCAAGATTTTTGGACTCTTGTGATTAGTTGCTAGTTTTATGCAGAATTCTGTTTTAGCCAGTTAGGCTGTGTATGTGAGAGGTTGATACTCAGACTCAAGCCATAAATTGTGAAGGAACTTTATGTGAAAAGGTCCTTTTCAGAATTTTCCCACTCATGTCCATACATTACTCTAAAGATGAAAACACCTTCTCCTTGGTTTTATCAAAGCTGAACAAACGTAGTAAGAAGTGCTGCTTAGTATTTTTAGTATGCAAATGGTTTGTTCAATAGAAAACAGAGCTGAATCTTACTTTAGTTCCCATCTTCTAATCTTGCAGAATGTCTCCTTGCTTGAAAGGTAGCACATAAGTAACTGAGTACGGAATGTTTTAGAGGATTTATGGTAATGCTGCTGCATTTAGCTGAGCATAGACAGCATGGTGAGCCCCTCGGGGTCCCCTCATCTTCCTGGCACACTCCACTGCTGCCCCATTAACACTTTGTCTGTTATTGCCTTCTACCCAGTCTAATGAGTATCTTTGAATTCGAAGTTCAACACAATAGCTACCATAACTCAAGAACCTACTGCAGCTTTTAGCGGACTATTTTATTCCTTCTGTAGTTTTTTAAGATGAAAAAATACCTTTTTGTTCCTCAGCAGCACATTCACACGATGGCATTTTCTTTAACTATGGTAGACACTAATCACAAACACAGAGCAATGACTACAAATGTGATGCTCTCTCTGTCTGCGTAAAAGGTAAACACTTGCTGGATAGCTGCTAGAGAAGGCATTTCCTTACTTTAAACTCATTCTATTAATACTGACTCTTTAATGTGAAGAAAGAACAGTACTGCTAAAACTTGATGTTATCAAAGCAGAATATTATATTAAAAGACAGAAAGACTGGTTGTGCTTTCCAATTCCTATATGAGTCTAACTAAGTGCTGTAAAAGGTCAGTAAGTGGCTCATTAGACCGGCTTCCTAAAACTGAATTTATAACATTCCTCTAAAACATGCATAAAACATCTTAGATCACTAAACAACAAGCTGTATTGTCAGATAAAGACTTACCTTGATTTAAGGCCTGAATAATGCTGCACTGGGGCACCTCATGGAAGATCAGGACAGTGTTTTAATTTTGCATTGATTATTAACTGATCAGTAGAAACAAAAGATAGTCATCTTAGAGACTTAGCTGATAGGGAAAGTCTTTACAGGGCCAAATAAAAAGTTGGAATAATTGAATAAATTTGTGTTCTAAAAAAAGTGACAAAATCTATTGTATCTTAAAGTAAGCCTTGTATTAAATGCATTTACTGAATGACTATTTTTAAAAGCTGGGATAACATTTGAGTGATTTTCTCCATTCCTGGTAGTCTTGCTATCCTTAAATATATTTTTTTTTCTTTTAGAAAATGAATCTGGAAGAAAATTGGTGAATTCAATCCAGTGGACCTACAAGCACCCTGACAGGCTCAGAGAGCAGAGTCTGGACCAAAGAGCAATTATCCGCCAAACGATTTCAGGTACAATTGACCTAAATATAGCACACTCTTGAGATTATTGACAAGAGTTCATTTCCTGTAGTGCTTTTCCCATTTGCTACTCCTGGTAACCACTGTGATCTTATCTGCCTGGTACTGCACGACTTCTGCGGTGCAGTTAAGAGCTGTGTATGTTCCACATTATCTTCAGACAGACAATTCATGCTAAAGAGTCATTTGCAGTTGAATTAGATGAAGCCTATATAGTTCTTGCTGCTGAAGTTACACAGAGCAGGAATGAGTGCCTGAATCCTCATGGAACTGGATGCCCTGGAATTTTTTCACTATGAAGTCAGAAAGGTAGTACTACTAAACCCTAAATGAACAAGGAATTTTATTTAATTGAACTAGAGCTTGTCAGCTCTGCAGGATGGATAGGCCAGACAATTTGCTATTTTTCTCTTTACACATATATTTATGTGACAATTATGACTTTCCTTAGTATCATCCTACCAACAGGCAACCATTGTAGTTGCCATATGCCGTCATGAAAGCCAAATAAGTCTATGAACTGGGTGTGTAAGTGTGCATAATGTGGATGAACTGAATTCAGAATTCAGAAGTTGATAATATTGCAAAACATTTCAATTCTGATACATGAAGAAATACATTTTTAAGCAAAACTTGCAAACTTGTGCAAAGCGCTAGGTGCATTTGCTTTTCATATATGTGGGCTATTGAGAAAATAGATGGATTTCCTACAGTATACTTCACATTTTTTTCTTTGCATCTTATTTGTTTTACTGATTTCTTGTTTGGAAAAAACAGACTTTTTTCAGATACTCAAAAGACTAGTATCGAATTCCATGCTGTGCAGCCGTGGAAAGTCATCTTTATACAGACTTTTATGAACTAATATAATAGGTCACAATTGTGCTAGTTATTTTCCTGCGTATCCCCAGTTTTCCTAAGAGAATGCTATAATACATATTTTATTTGGGGAATAAACTCCATTAATAGTCACAGGTCCTGATCTTCAGAGGATCCTGGGGACAAAGTTCAGTTGGAAGCTGAATAATTTATAAGGTAGAGACACATATACATTATGCTGGTTTATTGTATTGGTTCTTTTGATGACAGTGGACAGCAGTTATAAATGTATTTAGACTCAGAGGGGTTTTATATTGTATTCTACAAAGCAAAGAGTTCACTGAATGTGTGAATTTGACATTAATCACAAAATGCCTGTGCTATTCTCAGTAATACTATTCCCTCTAGAGAGTTTCATTTTTTAAATCTGTAATAGCAAAATGCTGTGTCTAGAGATACGGGATTTATAAATTTCATTCCAAGGTAGGAAACTGAGGCAGGCAAAATGTAAGTGATGTAGCAAAGCTTTATTACAAACGATAGTCGAATCATGTCTAGATTCCACCCCTGTTGATATTTATTCTGATACTTAGTAAAGCCAGGAATTTATGTGTTCAAAAGTTCCTGTTAATAAAGCAATATTTTGAAACAATCCAGCAAAGTGGCTTTCCCCTGTGCTGTGCACTGCCTTGCCCTCAGAGTAAATTTGTGAGGTTGCTTGTCCTACATACAAAGAATGCATGGATAACGTGAAGAGAGTTTAGCATTTACTGTTACTAACCAGGAAAAGGAGTTTGGAAATGTACTGATGGACGAAGAAATGCTTTTAGTCTAGAATAAGAAAAGGTATGGATTTCAACTTCTTAGTAATTAAGCTATTGAATAAATATAAAGATAGGAGAAAATTTGCTTCTATTTTTTTCAAATCATCTCCCATGATGAGTGGATAAGATACAGCATATCACGGCAGAAAACAGTAATAACACAGCCATAAGAACAATATCAATCTGTGAAGTTTTGGCAAGGATATGCAAGACCTGATTAAATGTCTTCCCAGATGGCCACTTGAGGTCATGGAATGTCTTGCACTGTGTTTTGGGATCCTGACTAATCTGTGTAATCCTTTGGGCTGCTAAATAGCATATTTTAAGGCTTCAGTGCTGAGCGAGTGTACACTAGAAAATAAATGGTCTCCAGAACCTCAGATACACACATCCTGTTAATCGTTTTTACGTTTCAGATATGTATTATGCTCAGACACAACAGTTGTGCATACCATAAATGAGTTTAAAACTTAGGAACTAACCTTTGAAATACATTTTGTAATCTTCCTTTTCTATGCAAATAGTCTTTCTGAAGGTTGTTCCCTTTAGTTGTTGTCAGACAGGAACATCATTTTGACTTTAATACTAGGGCCATCTTGTAACATATTCAAGAGTCATTGAAAAGTATAGCAAGGTAAGTATTTTCTTAGTATAGATATTTGACATCTTTGAGGGAAGCTCTGTTCTTTATAGGATGCAGCCACTCAGAAGATAATATCATAGATTAGGGATTGTTAGCCACTTTATTCCTGCTGCTTTATTCAGTTTGCCCTGCCACCATGGTAAAGAGAGCTAGTAAAGCAACCCTAATTAGGCAGTGTAGGAATCCCTGGTACGCAACGTTCTTCTTAGCCAGCCTTTTATTCCTCCTGCTTGTCCTACAGTGCCTCGGGGAATTAGATGAGTCTGGTCCATTAATTAGAGAATTAGCTTAGCGTTGGGAAAGATGAGTTCATGTTTCTTCTCTGCCACAAACTTCCCGCAAGACGCTTAGCATTGAACAAAATTCAGTAAGAGTGAAGGATTGGGGGTTGTCACAGTATTTGCCTTGCTTTTGAAGCTGAGTCAGGTGTCTTCCCATATTTCCTGTATCTTAGTTACTCTACTGATAACTGAGTAGTCATAATCCTTATCTTCCCTCATCATCTGAAAGGAATTCTCTGTCCTTCTCAATCATTGTGTGCTCATGTAAGGATATTGATGGAAAGGCAGGGATACAGAAGCCAAAATGATGCCTCTTGTTAGTTCGGACCGAGCATTGCAAATGTACTGTCATGATGAAAGTTCATATTAGTTCCTGGCAATATAAGTCTTCCTAATATGACCTTCTAAAAAAGCAATGTTCATCAGTCAAAATGTCACATTTCTAAATTTACTTTTTATAGATTGCCACTGTAAATTTTGGTAGTAGGAATCATCATACAAAATTGAATTTCTGTCTTTGTTTCTCTCCGGATTTTGGTGATTTCAAAAAGGAGGCTCTAGGCTTTTTAAATTACATTTTCTAGGAGGCACCGTGTTTGCTCCTGAAGAGTCATGGCTGTTTCTATATCTCATGGGACAGCCAAATGTGATGGACCACAGGTGCCTCTTGATAAAAGCAGGCTAAAGAAAACAGTCATGTGAAAGCCAAAGATGTCCAGGCAGGGTCATATCACCAGTAAGAATTAGGAAAAAACCAAAGTGTTCTTGTGTTTTCAAGGATATATAACTCCTCCTGCTAGAAAACCTAATCCTTAAATCATCCTGAAAATTGTGTGGGATATAAAATCAAATTAAACTCACTATGAAAGGGCATGGTCTCCCCTCACAGCACTAGGAGTTATATGTGTAAATCCGCACATATCAAGGGAAAGATATAACCTTAGTAAAAATGTTTTTAAGAGAACTCTGATGATGATAGAGCTGATAATTTATGCAGCAAACACTTAGCATAAGTTGGAGTAATTGGATTAGAAGAGGTAAAAATAATTTTATTATATCATTACAGCTTAAAAGTGAGTCTCTCCTTTCTTACTATCCTAACATTTTATGGAGGAGAAATATCATAGAGATTCACTTCAGCCAATTTCCGGTTTTTAGTTCTGTTAAATGATTTTAAATTATTCTTTTATCTTTATGATTATTGGGTACAATATTTCCATCAATTTTATTTTTGATGGACCAAAAATCTTAACAGATAGGCATTTTGATACGTTTTTCCAGTTCAGATGAACGATCAAGTACAGCACATGTTGTGGTATTCCTTCTGAAACCAAGAGAGAGACAGAAGGCTAAACTTGAAAGCCAACTGGAGTTAAGTTGATTATTATTGATCAAACAGATTTGAATCAGGGTTGATTGAAGTCCAAACCATGGTTTTTTTATACAGTACAAATAAAGTTCTTATTAAAAATGCCTATATATAAAAAGACATTCATATATAGAGGCAAAGTATGTATAGAAGTACATTTCTACCAAAATAGATATGTCTTTAGTGAACTGAAATGCCAAAGAAAAAAATAAAAAATATAAAGGGTCTTCCATTCTATCCAAGAAGAACCTGAAATCAGTTGTGGATCCCAAGTTTTTCTACTGAATCATAACTTTAATAAGAAAATGCTTTTACAAAAGATTTGTTAAAAACAAAGGGGGAAGACAAACCACGTGCAGATTCTGATAAAATCAACTGTGCTTTATGTAAAAATAAAGAAAGAAGGAGGAGCCTTAAAAGTTCCCTTTCTTGCTTTGAGCCTCTTCCTGAGAAGGTGCAGAGGGAGCCGGCCCTAGAGGTCCCGGTCACCTTGTGTGCGGTGGGAGGAGGCGGCTCCGCGGTGGTTCGGGACAGGGCAGCTCTCAGTAGTACTGTCCCAGGGTGATCCGCTGGATTTCTATTTCAAAATCATGCAGAAGTTAACTATTGCTGAAAATAGCATTCATTCTTACCATGCTCCCTTTCATGGCTGCTGGGGTGAAATTTATCTCTCCAAATGGAGATGTCTTTTATATCTAAATTGGCTTTTGTAGGCTGCCTTTATAGTCAATGGAGAGAAATAGACACTTTTAGGGCATGATTCATCTCTTCATAAGGTAGACATCTAAATAGGTCAGATGAATCAGACTCTAGAAGAGCCTATTGCTTACTGGTGTCAGTAAAGGAAACCTAGGGATCATCTTAGATGTTGATATCTATAGTGCAGACACCTAAAGTTAAGTGAAATCATTTCTATGTCTATAGGACAGAGCTCAAAGTCATAGGAAAAAATCCTATTTTGCAGGAAGCACCTTTTCTTAGCTCCCGTGGTGTTGAGGTGTGTGTCCAATGTAGTTGCGAGGTGATAAATTAAGCAAAAAGAATTGCAAATTCCTACCACCCATTCGCCCTTTTAATATTTCAAGATGTTAGAAGTGGGTGTGCCCTACTATACCCACAGGAAGTTTATATGCTTTTACCATCAACTACACCAGTGGTTCTACAGTCATATCATTTTTTACTAATCTCTGCTCGTAATTTGTATGTACAGGATCTCACGATAATCCTGAATGTTCCTTGTAAACCATTTCAGAACCATAGAATCATAATGATTGGAAAGGATCTTCAAGATCGTGGAGTCCAACAGTAAACCCTTCAACACCCTACCCGCTAAACCATGTCCTGAAGCGCCTCATCCACACATTTCTTCAACACTACCAGAGACGGTGACTCCACCAGTTTCCTGGGCAGCCTGTTCCAATGCTTGACCACTCTTTCCATGTAGAAATTCTTCCTCATGTCTAACCTGAACCTCCCCTGATGCAACTTGAGGCCCTTTCCTCTTGTTCTATCTGTACTTATTCTGGAGAACCAGAACCAAATGCTCTTAATTCTCAATTATCTGAAATGCCTGCAAGTAGATACAGAAGTGAAGCAAGGCAATCAATTTAGTCTAGTAATTTAAATTACTTCTCCACTATAATCTTTGCTGTCAGTGCCAGATTTTCACTCAGTTCTATGGGGTTAGTGCCTGGAAGCCCCCTGATGAATATTTGCAGTGTGAACAAGAGTTTTGCAGAAAAGATGTCTGTTTCCTTTATTTTGGTGGTGTTCTTTAATTGCCAACCATAAGCAATCAAGAGGAACATGCAGATATTTAAGAAAACAAAGTCAACTGGCAGAGGCCAGTCCAAAGGCCATGCAGACGGACACAGCCCTGCCGCCCGCCGCTCTTCCCGCGTTGTTTGAAGGGCTCCGGATCGCGGCGGACGCGCAGGACTGTGAGCTGCGTGCCCGGAGCAGCACGCGTGCGACAGCTGGGAGGAAGCAGATTGTGGGTGAGGCTGGCAGGTGCCTCAGCATGCTGCTTCGTGACCCACGGTAAAGATGCCAGAATAAGCTCCAATGTACTTCGGTAAATTAATGCAGCAAACGGGCTTCAGAAATGCTGTCTGTAGCACTGTCTGTGGTTTATCAAGAAATATGAAGGTAGGAGACCAGGGTTCCAATCTTTACAACAGGTTTGTTATGCTCAGGTTATGCAGTGATGTGATGCAGTTTGGGTATAATCTCTGTTTTTTCACTTAAATCAATGGAAAATTTTTCAAAAATAACTGAGACTGGGGCAATCATGGTTCCACAGATGAAAACATGCAGTTAGCTACTGCCATTTAGGTCACGTGCAAGTATATACTAAATATCTCTTACCTCATTTTCCTCATCTTCCACAATTACAATACTTAGGTGCCTTCTAGTGTTTTCAAATGTGTATTTAAAAAATACTTTGTAAGTGCCAGAATTGTAAAATCATTTTATCTTACTTTTAAAGATAGAGGTAGGTTCATACTCTATCATATCAGATAGAACTGATATGTTTGATCAGTTATGAATCAGTTTGATCAGTTTGATCAGCTGAAAACAATTTGCTATAGATCCAAAAGTAAGATCCAAATCTCACTACTAAGCAGTGGTTTTAGCTTTAAAGATAGAAATACCAGGATGGTGCTCAGTGAACCTGAACTTGCAAAATGCACTGCAAAATTATGGGGGTCATTGGAGTATAATCAATTCTGTGTGTTTAGTGCATAAAATAATATCAGTGAAATAAAAGATATGGCTGAAATTGAAACAGAAACACAGAGAGAAAAAGGAGTTAAGGAGTTTTTTCCCAGATTTTGAATACTGTATTTAAATTTGAAATCCTTCTGCTTCTTCAGCCTTTTTCCAATTTACTGCTGAATGTATACCATGAGGAGACCTAGAAGTGGCTCATAAATAAAGGACAGCAAATGTGACAGAGGAATAGTGACAGTTAAGAGTTTGTAGAAACCCAAAGAAATGTCCGTGCGATAAAACTTCAGGGTGAAAAACTATTTCCATGGTAACAAATACTTTATGCTAAAAAGTGGTTATGAAAGCAAAGCCAAGGGATCCAAAGTTTAACAGGAAACACCTCGTACATGATGCAAACAGGAGAGACAATGATTTAACCTTCTGAAGACATGTATATAGTGCATGTTCTTAAGTACCCACTGAGCTGGCCCTGTGAAAAATGTCCTTTATGTAACCATAAGAGATTTGAAATGCAAACCTTATATGTTGTCTGTCCATCAGTGAGGGATGGGCTTCTTTTCACTTGGGGTACACCAGGCCAAGGAAGAAAAACAGGAATCTTTTAAAAGGAGGATTTTACCCCGAGGAGGTACTATATAAGCAAAGTTGGAAAGGGGTTGGGTCACGTCCTCCAGTGCAAATGACATCAGGGAGTACGCTGCTAGAACAAGATACAATCTCTGTGTCATTGTGCTGATCCAAGAGACATAGCTGTTTTAAAATGTTCTCTAAAATGACACTGTATTTCACTTGGAAGCAATTTGTTAGAGATGACGTGTACACAAGATACCCATGGTTTTCACAGACAAAAATACTCATCTATGTAAAAAAGGAAAGAAGAAGACTTGATTTGGGTTTATCTTGTATGAATTTAATACTAATAAAAGTGTGTTTGTTTTAGCTTGGTATTTTTTAGGGTATTTCATTCATCTTGGCATCTTTCTCTCCACATTAAATTTCTCTCAAAATTAAGATACTTAAATATGAGTGTCCACATGTAGGTGGCCCTTCTTAGCCAGTGGAGTTGGGACAGAGACTGCTCGGCTACATCTCTTCCTGGGCCCTGCTGCTCGTGCTGACAAGGTCCCCAAAGGCTACATGGGGATCCCTGACAGCACTGGCACGTCCATGTCTAAATTCAGTCAAGATCTGAGTCTTCAACTTTTCTTGTTGTAGTTCTACCCTTTCTAAATCCCTGAGTTCTCTGGTGTGGCATAAGCTGTATTTACAACAAAATAATACAAGCAATATATCCTGTCTTATACAGGGATATCTGGTTTTGAACTTGGTCATTAATTTTCATTCTAAACAGGAAAAATTATAAGTCCTCTAGAACACTGAGTTTCAAAAGTATTTGAGTTAAAGTTCAGATCTCAAAAGGTGGTAAGTAAAGGTGGGCATCTAAGGGCACAGAAACTGCTCTGGAAATTAGGTACCCAACTTGACTGAAAATAAAAATGTGTTAAATAAATCATTTACTGTTTTTTTCATGAAATCTGGTATACACCTACTTTTATTTCTGGGAATTACCTTATACGTGTATGCAAACATACATACATATTTATAAGCACTCCTCTACTATCTAAATTCATTTTTTCTAAGTTCAAAGGCACTGTGCTTTCTTCAAGAGTAATTGTTGAGCAGGAAAAAGTCCAGGATAAAAAACACTGATGGGAAAGCTCCAGGATCAAATGGAGTTTACATCCTTTTCTTAAAATATTTTATAGAATTGACTTTATTGATTCTTTTCAGGGAATTTGAGTGCATAAAACTTCCTCAGTGAATACAAGAAAATTGCATAATATGGGAGTGCTCACCAGAGAAGGTCTATATTAGTTTTCAGACAAAAACAACTGCAGTTGCATCAACAGCAGCAACGAAAGACTGGCTTGGTTATGGAGCGATGTTTTTTACTATTCTTATTTACAATCTTACAAACATGCAGACCCTCCCTTTAAATCATGAGCCCAGTGACAGGCACAATAACTAACATCAAATGAAGCAGTCCTTGGTGTGAAGGTTTGAAGAATTTGTATAAGGGATAAATGCTTCCCTTATTCTATACGATCCCATCAGGGAACTTTCTTGCGCTTGATGAAAAGTCTTCAGTGAGCCTGACCCTTCTTCACTTTCTTTTTATACATTTATTAACAGTCTGACTTTCTGGGGTTCTGAGGAATACATTGAAGCTAATGGAAGCTGAATATACTCTTGACTTGGGAGAATCAGTTAGAAATTACTTGTTGAACTCATTTACTCTAGTTAATTCAAGTAACAGGAGTAGGCAGCAGGAAAAACTGGTTTGTGGCATATTATCTCTTCTATTTATGATGATAAAGGAATATTTGGGGCAAAATCTGGATCCAAATGATTTTGTGTAAAGTAAGAATAATTTGCAATGGAGAATATATCTAGTAGCCATAAATAAAATGCAGGTGATAAATACATCTCTAAATCAGATCACAGTGGGCTTGTCAGTTACTTTGTATTACATATTGAAAATCCACAGTACCCAAAAGCTAATACACGCTAGAATAAAACTGATTTAACTTTCTCCATGCGTATACATTATGAAACCTTCTTTAATTGCATTAATTACATGACTACATATTATTTTTCTTGCAAGCCTCTTGCCTCATTCAATTCACAAAATATATGATAGTCACTTAATGAGCAGCTGTTCAATGTATTGTTTTCTTGACATTGTTCAGTGTTTGGTCCCACACTGTGTTTACTGCAGAGTATTTTAGCCCTGCTCTGAAGGCAAAATTATTAATTATTATTAATTTCCTTTTGGGACTTTGCTAGTGATCATCACTATGGCATCTAAGTGCTGAACAAACATTAAATTATCTTTACTGCAGGCCCCTGAGATGGGAAGATAACGTGATTCCCATTTTATAGTTAGTGAACAGTGATCCAGAGAAATTATGTTCAAAAGTCACTAATGAACAGGCTCAGCCTGAGATACTTTGGACCTCTACTCCTTAGTGCTTTTACTCCTTAGTTCTGTACAGAACTTCCCATGTCCTCAGCCAAGCTCTTACTGATTTGAACTATATCTGTGAGCATTTATCACATCTGCAAATTGGAATGCCTCATGAAGAATATACTCGTAGTGACCACCAGTGAAAAACCTGGTTTGAATGGCTATCACAGGAACTTTATAGCAAGGCAAGTGTTTGACCCTCTTTTCTAGGCCAGCATTCAATTACCTTAATCACTCTTTCTCATCTTGCAATGCTAACTCATTTTTTAGTGCACGTCTTCAAAATTCTCCACCAGATGAACCTTCCTCAGTACCCAGTTCTGATTCATCCTTACAGCAAGGCCATCTTGTCTTCTGGGAAAAGTGGTATGAGTCATGCAATTAAGGGCTCCGTCATGATGCCCGTTCACAAGATCAGGAAAATGTAGGTCCTGCAGGCAACCTGGTACTTCTGACATCTTTATCCTTGATTTGATAATGTAAAAGAAATGCTTTTAAAAATGTGTGTGTATGTATGTGTGTGTGTGTGTGTGTGAGAGAGAGAGAGAGAGAGAGAGAGAGAAAGAGGATACAGGCTCCTAAGATTAAAAAATATTCCCCAAATATGACAATATCTTGACATCCATTTGAATTATGAACAGGCCTGAAACCTTAAAAATTCTGGCATCATCCTAAGCTTTTCTTTATATTAAAGGAGGTACATGTAGTAATTTTCTGTGAAAAATATTGCTGTACAAATAACATACAGCAGCAGAGTCCTATCACACTCTGCAGATATTTGCTGTAGGGAGAGGATTTTGGACATTGGAATTCATTCCCAAAAGTACTGGGAAGAGTTTCCTAGGGAGTAGTGCTTCTTTGTTTAGTCCTCAAGGACCTTTTCTACCCCTTTTTTGATCCAACTATTGTAACTCTTGAGTATTTCCCAATCTTGGGTCCTTAGCAGAACAGTTCCAGTTTCCATAGGCTTTCAGTCTGTGTTATCCTCTTTTTACCCTAGCCCAGCGCCCGTGGTCTTTCCTTACCATGTGTGCAGTGGCCTGCTGCCTTCGGTGCCTGTGCCCCTTCATGTTTTATTATTCCTCCTGGGCTAGAGGTGCAGGCTTCTGTACCCGTATTCGGTACTCTGGCTGGCCATCCTAAGCTCCATCCTCAAGCTCTTTGCTCAGTTTCTGTGCCTTCAGCCATCCATCTCTCATCTGTTAACTCATCTAATCCAAACACTGCTGTCAGACAGCAGCTCCTCTTTTGTCCTTCCTCTCTACCACCTCTTTTGCTCTTTGAGAGTTGCAAACTAATGAAAACTCTCTCCATATAAATGTTGTTGTAAATTTGTGAGCAGAGACCCTTGAGGACTCTGGGACAAAGTTGCATGAGTGCCATGCTCAAAATTTATGCCTAAATCTAATATAGCATGTAGACCATATTCCAGGCAAACTGCCATAGTCCCAATAGATACTTACTTTGTCCACTCTCATTCAGGTATTTATGTTGTTCCTGTGCTTTGCTGTACACTTTATCTGGTCATCACTTCTTGAGTCCAGACAGGCTCTGTTGGATGAATCCAGGCTTCTGGGATGCTGTATGGATGCAGCCCCAGAATTCAGCGCTGAAGAAAGACACTGATCATTCCAGTTACACAATTCTCTTCATATCCCAGTAACAGCTGGGCAGGTTAATCCCTTCATCACTCAGTGCTACGGTTTAATGTAATCTAATTTAATGGTTTGGATAAAGTTTGTGCACAAAAATGCTGGAATACCAATGTGAGAAAGTTGCACAGTGCTGTATAGTCTCAGTTATACATTAATTTACTTATTGCACACTTGTAAAATGTTTGAATTCAGAAATGATTATTGGTTTATGTAGTATCATATTGTGCTTAAAACAATCCAGATGGTAACTTTGTCTGGATACTCTTGTATTGTTTGATAGCTGAAGACTGTTGTAAGGTGATGCATTTGCTTCTGTCCTCTATAACTTGTAAAGCTTTGCATTCCTTTTCTGAATCGTTTTGAGGAATGACAGTCAGTTCCAAGAAGGACTGAGCTAACATCTTCTTGTGAAGTGGTTTGTCCCTGCCTTTGTACCACCTGGTTTTCAGGAACTTACAGTATCTAATTCTACCCTGTGAAAGGAAACCAGGTAGTACTGGGAAATGTTCAGTTTACATTGATTAGTAATTGCATTGAATTTTCATGCTTTCAAAATATACAATTTCTTGGAAGCTTCTCAGCACCTGTCTTCGCTTCCACTTTTGTTCTGACTCCTTTGCATTTTACTTTCTTATCTTGGTGTCTCTCCTTCTACCAAGGGACTTGGGATCATGATCAATTCAAGATTTGTGAAAAGGATCCAGGGACAGCCTAAGCATTATAATGGAGTCTTTGGGGAGTATTTTAAAAGAGGGCAGTGGGGCATGAGAATAATAATATGAATGTGGTGTAAGAGAATAATAATGATGAGAATAACAATGGGCTACCTGTGTTCAGTCCCCTGCCTTTCCTCACATCTTGTGGCTAATACCGCACAGATTTCTCAGTCTTCCTGATTCCTCATCAATAAAATGAGAATAATACTGTTTCACAGGATGACTTTTTCATATTTTCACCAAAAACATCTACTTTACAGATATTACAGAAAGAGGAAAAATATTCATTATGCTTAACGTATAGTCTTATGGCTTGTGTGAGTACTATCATGGACAGTTGGGTTTAAAGCCAACTGACTTTTTTTCTCTTGTGCAAATCTTCTCTTGCACAATTCTGACCACTGTTTTTCTCTCCCACTCTTCCTTCCAGTGATGCTTATGCTTTCATGGTTCATATTACTTTTGAGCCTCTCACAACTACTCACTGTTACTTTTATTTCACCGCCGCTCCAGTTCTTCTGTGATGGCCTCTGTCTTGCCCTTTTACTCTAAATCTGGATACCTGTTTCATTCATCCCCAGTAACATCAACCCATTTCTCTGCACCAGCAGCTTCCTTCTTCTTTGACCTATATGCCCCAAGTAAGCTTAGAGGGACCTTTTGGCTGCTTGAGGGTGGTGGAGTGTCAAAAGCGCGTGTAGCAATGAAAAGACAAATGGAAATACAGTGTTCCTAGTACAAATATAGCCCTACTCTTTTGAGAAGCAGCTATATACATCTGTTTTCACAGCAGGACCCTCTGATTTGTGTGAAGTAGCCCTTTCATCTAAATAACATTCTTAAATCGGCAAGAATTTGCCATGGAGTTAAGAACAGCCTAGTTGTAAGAGAGAGAAATTGAGCTAGGCCCTCACCATGTCCATAGTCGCTCTGTTTACATTGTACTGTTTGTCCTTGTAGTTGGGGTAGAGCAAGGTTGATATAAGCTCAGGTGATGTTACTGTGTGGACATTACTGCTTCTTCACTCAGGTGCATGTATTTTTATATATATGTATATATATATATATATATATGGGTATATTCTATACATCTATACTAAGATGTTCTACAATTATTTCCAGGTTAGTTCTGTCTATTCTAGTAGGAACCTTCTGTCTTTTAGGGAAGAATTGTTCAAACAGCAAAATCCAACCAGTGTGGAAGTGGGTCAGTCTATTTTTCTTGCTTCAAGAACGGTACTAAGGTATGGGCCGGTTCTAGCTCACACCAAAGTATAAGTGCTTCAGTTCATGCATTGTCAAATCTCACAAGGGTGAAGACTGAATTTGGGTAAATGCTAGGTTAACTGAAGCCACAACAGCCACTTCCACCTCACTTAGATCCAGGCTCTTTGTGTGTGCTGCATATTTCATAGCTTTTGCACTGGAATCTTAAATTTTGAGTTGTGTGGCAGGGTGAATAACTAGGACTGTTTTGTAGAGCTAAGGGCCTGCCCATGCTGGATACTGAATTCACACTGAAAAGCAAAGCAAAGGAAAACAGCAGAGCCCCCTTCCTTTTCCCTATCCAGGAGGCTGGGATTCTGTAGATCCCAGTTGATGTGAATTAGTGATCAGGAAAATAGGTATCAGAAAAACAGCAATCAAGTGAAGGAGCTACAGACATACCAAATCAGCCTATTTCATATCTGATTCAAGAAAATTAGACATATTCTCTCATACAGGCTATATTACATATCAAATTATGAAATGTAGATGTGAACTGGAGCTAGGGAGTGCTGCTCTTGCACTAGCTGTGTACAGCCCTGTGTATTAAATGCATAGTAGAGAAAAGACCTGTTGTGGCAACTGGATTTCACACATGGAATAATGAAATCCATTGATTGATTACTTGAGATAAAATATAATTACTAGAAAAAGAGATTTTAATGCACTCAAATAAAAATATTCCTTCACAGAATCTTTTTAGTCTTGAAAATATCTTTAGTTCTTTCTTGTGTATTTCTTAATAAAAAAATACCTAATTTTGTGGCCATTTGGTCTGACTCTGAAGGGCTATTTTTTTTTAATTAAGAATGATGAGTCTGATTCTGCAACCTTATTTATGAGAGTAGTCCCACGGTGGCTCCTCTGTTTATCAGTGCCAAGCACATCTAAGATCAGCTAGCTCTTTCCTTTCATTTCCTGAACACTAAAAGATAGAAATCTACTTCCAATTCTCAGTGAAGCTTTAGGATATTTGGGACTTTGTCCATCATAACCGAGTTTACGATCCTTAATGTTTCTGTTTGAGTGATGCCTAATGTGTATCTGAGCACAAACCAAGCTAAAATTGGTGAAAGTAAAATGAAATGTGCACTGACACACACATGGCATTACCTTCAGTCAGAAGTGCTATGTTTTACTAGAGGCACTTTTGTGCAATACCTGCCTTTCTCCTTTCTGTTATGTAAACTTTTGCAAGACAAATATTCTTTTTAGAATTATCTGGTGAGCAGGCTTTCCTTGCACACCTGGAGTCACGCACTGATTGTTGTGTTATGAAGGGCAGAAGATGTTAGCATCAGAAAAACTGCCTTTGTTATCTAAATAAACAGCTTTCATTGTGTTTTTGACACAAAATGTGTAAGGGAGCATTTTACTATTGCTATGAATTCTGTTAGTTTACGATCCTGAGCCACTTAATTGTCATTGCATTATTCTTACTCAGAACCCAGATTATTATATAAGATTCCTCCCAGGAATATACAATTTTGAATATTCAAACAGTAAAATTTGCAGATATTCTACCTGTAGCTCCTAATCATTACAAATGTTTTTAGAAGTGCTGCTTTTATTTTGATTTTTTTAAGATCTTTTAAAAGAAACTTTTCAATTTATATATAAAAGGATCAGTTCTGAGACTTACTTTACTCCCATGACACAAAAAGAGAAGAAAATTCCAAAAAGATATCCCTTAGAAAGCAAGAAGTCACTTGCAAACTCCATTTTCCTACCTTTCCATGGTATTTGTAATATGTAGGCAGTGTAGTCATGGTTTGGCCAAGTAACTGTAGCCTGTGACAGTTGCAAGCAGTCGACCAAGATCAAAGCAACCACTAAACTGCTTTTGATTATTTCAGCAACAACAAACAAAAACAAAAACCCTACACTAAGGATTTGATTCTAATGCTCCTCTTCTGCTCAGTGCTGAACTTGGTGTCTGTTTTTAGCCATGTGATATTGAAATTTAAGCAGCGCACACATAGTTTATTTTATGGAGAAAAAGATGCACAGGTATGCAACATATTATTTACCATCCAAAATACAGCTAGAAATGCAGGTCTTCTCCTGCATCTATTCTTTTCCTGAAAGAAGAGTAGTATTTACTAACCAAAAATCTGACCTCCAGGAAGAGCTCACTCCAGGCACACTGCCCCATTCCCTTTCCCATGTTCTTCCAAAATCCTGATGGAGCCTGGGATTTTAATCTATATGCACCTGCTGCACATCTCCCTGATAAATACTGGCTTTTTGATACCACCAAATATTAAGTGAATCTAGTATTGATTAAAGTTTTACCTCGATCCCTAACTCTTAGCCTATTCACTCAGCTCAATAAACTGTGACATGATTATTCCATCTCTTCAGCTTTACTTCCCCTCTTCTTCTCTTCTTACACAGAGTCACAGAATAATTTAGGTCAGAAGGGACCTCCAGAGGTCATCTAGCCAGATGCCCTGCTTGAACCAAGGCCACCTTCCGAGTTTCACCATATTGTTCCCACCTTGTGCAGATCAGCTTTGCGAGTCTTCAGGAATGGTGATTCCAGATTCCCCAGTCTTCCTATGCAACCTCTTGCAGTGTTTCCTTATGCTCATATCACTTGTTATTTTTTGTTTGTTTGTTTTATTTTCATATAACTAGTTAGATAAGCCACTGTTTTGTTTGTCTTTCAATGGAGAATTAGTTGTTTCTCATCTGTTCCTCTCCTCTAACTTTTCTGTTTTTCCCAGTGAACTCTTAGCTCCTTCTTTCAATCTGAACATGTATTAGTCTTTACCAACCTTCGAATCTCTAACAAGTCACCCTAACTCGATTTAAATCTCTGTCACTACAGTCTTACTTTGAGATGTAAACCGCACTGGATGGGCTGTTTACACACTCACTTTCTGTTCTGTTCTTCAGAGCTATTATAAACCCCTTCAAACTGACATCTGACCTTCTCGTTTGCTGAAACCACTCTTTAAAATTACGTAATGATTCTCTCTTAGCCAATTCTTCATTCTCCTCTGACACTGTCAGTTTTGATCTTATTAAATCTCATCATCTCTATGTGTCCTTGGCTCCATTCTTTCTTCATTTTCTCCCTAAATCCTTAATCATTTCTTCAATTCCTGCTTTGAGGAGCCCTGATCTGACTTTTTCTGAAACCCCAAGGAGTTCTGGTGTTGACCTATCTCCCCTTTCCCTCTACACATCACCTCTACAGGTCCTATCCAATATAAATAATTTCAGGCGACACCTCTGTGCTGCTGACTCAGATTTGTATCTGTTCTCCAGCAATTATAAAGCCAGCTCAATATGGATATGATTAAAGCAGCTCTTCCCACTTAGGCCCTCTGTACTACCTGTTTTCTCAGTCACCATCTTGTCTGTCAAGCTAATAATGTGGATGTTACCCTTTGACTCAAGCCTCTTCAGGTCTTCATATCGAGGCATATGTCTAAATCTTTCAGCTTTCTTTCTTTATAACACATCTAAGACACAGTGCCTGATCCTATAGCTGAAAGCCTGTTGCAGTTCTCTTATCATCTGTCTGCACAGTGTATTGCAGGAAGCATTAGTTCTCCTCCCTGCTTGGCATGGTGATCGTGCAGTGTGTGACTGCAGACCTTGGGCAATGCAGTAATGCAAATAATTCCTACAGGTCAGCACACGCGAGTGGGTAATTGTGCGTTGTTTAAGGATGTGTGAATCTGGTGAAATTTCTATACAGTCTGGGATAAAAGGTGCAAATGCTGCAGCAGTAAAACTAATCTCAGGAATTCCAATTTGTAATCTTAAATTTCACTGTCAAGTACCTTTTTGGACTAGCTGCACTCATCGTGTAAAATATACAGAACTGTGCTATTGGTTAGGCACCAATTGTGATATCTCTGACTTGAGTGCTGTGTTACTGTGCATAGTTGTACAGCAGAGGAAACTGAGGATGGTCCTTTGCTTTGAATGTCTGTGTTCTGATAGGTGTTGATCAATGCTTTAACTCTGGATTTGTGTTGTCACATTAATCTGCAGTAAAAATTCACTGTCCCTGCAAGTTCAGGCAAATAAGATCCTGAAAATTTGCATGCACTTCACCTGATATGCTTATGCTTTCTCATAAGGTTAGATATGCTACGGAGGCTGAAAAAAATAATCCCGGCAAAGTCAACATTTATGCCAGTAATGTAGTAGAAAATGCAAAATGTTTCCAATCTCAGAAGCCAACGAAACTGCTGAAACATAAGCAAATGCTCAGAACAAATTTCACTGTATCATGATCTAAGCATATGTGTATTGATTCCTGGGCCAGACGGTTGGCTGCATGAAAGATACAGAAAGAATAAGAGTAAAGAGGAGGACCAGTAAAGAGGAGCTTCCAAACTGTTTTTATTTTGAAAAGCTTTTTCATTTAAAAAAATCATCTGAATGACTGAGATAGGAGGAGAATAGAGAGATGGCATATGAATTAATTCCTCTTACATCATTTTAAACTCTTTTTCTTTTTTTTTTTGGTCTCAAAAAAGCCCAAGAAAGTCTGAGCAACAAGGGCAGTGTGGGATGAGTGATAAAACTATCACAAAGCAAACCAAGAATGTCAAATAAATGAACATTTCTCTTGCTGTAAGTTTTTGTAAGTCTTAAAATGACTTTTTTGCATTTTAGTTTTATCCACTAACCTTAACTAAAACTCATCGTGGGTATCTGTGTGCTTTTGTTTTTGTTTTGTTGTTGTTTTCTTTTAGCTGTACCAGATATGGTCTTTTTCTTTAATGTCCTTTTTTTTTTTTAAAAAAAAAAATGTGTTTTTCTTTAAAATTTGTCTTTAAAATGTTGCTCAGGGCCTTCCTCTGGTTTGCGTGTTGGGCTTCGGCTGGGCTAGCGATTTTACAGCTTTCTGCTTTCAGGTGGTCGGATGCGCAGCGCTGAGCACAGCCTGGTAGGACAAAGCCACGGAGCCACAATCCGCTGCACTTCAGGGGCAGAATTTGAAGCTCTTCATGAATAAAAGCTCTGTAGTAGAATGTGTTGCAATCACCCTGGCGATGTACTCACATATTGGCGTTTAAAACCACTTGCTGATATATTTAGTCTAAGTGTAGAGCAGTGTTTTGAAACTGCAGTGCAGGGAAGAGGAGCATGCAGAAAGCCTTGATTCAGCATGGCATAGCTGGGGGCAGAGGATTGTAGCTGGATATAAATACCATCCGTGTTTGGTTGTTTTGCGCCTCTGTCCTTTGTCACATGCATGTTATCTGTCTTTCTGAAGACGAGGTCATCTCTTTGTATGTGCGTATTGCTCATACTGATAGCAGCCAAGGTCCACTGGTGCCATTTCAATATAAATTGCTGTTCAGTAATAATAAGTTTAACCACATCACTTTGCAAAAAGGCCTTAAGCTTACTGTATTTCCTCCTTGCAGAGAAGGTAGACGGTTAAGATGGTATTCCCAAGGCTTTTTAAATTTTTTTTTGCTCTCTTTGTTAAAGTCGGAAGAATCATCTTGAAAGGAGGCGGGAGGACGAGCTGTGATTTGACTGCTAGTCCTCAGGGAGCTGGGCTGAGGTCTCCACGTTCACCTCCCACAGGCCACCGAGCAGCTCGCAGACCGTAACAACTTTCAGCCATTACTTTAGCTAGGCTGGGTTTGAACTAGTAACATAAAGGTGAAGGGCCCTATGGACCATTATCTATCCCTAGCCGTATAGACCGGGGACTGTAGACCTCTTCTGCCTGTCCTGTTGAATTTGTGCTTCATCAGCGAAGGTGATTCTGGCACGAAAGCAGACAGAGTGTTCTGGCCACTGCGTAAACTGCACAGAGTCTGCAAAGTAGCAGGGGCACCGGAGAGAGGTGCTCGCTTAATGCTTCAGGATGGGTTTAATGAACCTCATCAACTTAATTTTTTTATAAATTTAGTCCTTAAGGCTAAGGACTGAGCTATTAGTTTCTCTCTTTCCCCCTTTTATCTCTCTCTTTTCAAAAGTACTTTTGTGGGCTGATGTGAGATTTTCTGAGGACTTTTGTAGAATTCTTATTTTTAATTTGAATCTCCCTTTTTTATCCTGCAAAAGAATGAACAAGGTTAAAGAAATAGAAAGAAAAGTGAAATTATTTTCACTGTACCTCTCCTCTTTGATTCATGTGTGTGTGTGTATGTGTTCATGTGCATCCCCGTTATCTCTGCTTAGGATACCAGTACGGGAAGTCTTGCAAACTCTGCACAACAGCACTGGAAAGGAAAGCTTAACCTTGCTGCAATATAACTTGTTGCTGCAAGAAACAGCCTAAGACCATGTGTATTCGCAACTCTTAGCTAGCTCATTTCCTAAATGAAACCACCCATCTTAGCAAAAGATTTTTTAAAATAGAACATTAAGAAAGGCAAAACCAGTGCTGTCTTCTGTGACCACAACAATGTTCTGTTGCATAAGACCCAAATGGCATCTTTCATTTAATATCTGCATATTATCCCACAGACACATTGAATGTAGATTACAGAAATCTTTGTGAACCCCAGGCAAATAGCTACTTTTCAAAATATTCACGATAAAGGAAACACTGAAAATAAAAAAAAAAATTCAAAATTGTGTTATGAATAAACTGAGGAGGCTTCAAGCTTACAAATCACTATCAATTCCTGTTTCTTAGTGGGGTGGGTATATTCTTTCCACATTTATGAGCACAATTAAGTGTTTAATTCAATTAAAAGATAGTTTGTAGCTCTGCAGCATGGAAAGCCATGTAAATCCCTGGAAGCTGTGAAAATTGGCTCCACACCCAGTTAGCTCATGCTGCAAAGAATTAGCTCAAATGTGGAAGCCAATTAACAGCGAAACTTTTATGCAGCACTAAGCTGTAGGCACTGGGCTAGCCAGCTAGAGGCTGGGCAGCCTACACAGATGGAGCCTTTCTCTACTAACATGCACTGATTAAAAAAGAGCCCTGTAAACCTACCTGCTTTCCCCATCCTGCTACTTAAAAATCACACATAACTGTGGCAGTGGATGCGGAAAATGGGGTCCACAGCCGTTTTTGGAAAGAAGCTGTCTCTGTGCTTATCCATAAGGTTGAAAAAGTGGGACTGCAGTTCAGAGGGTTATTTGCCATTAGGCTGTGGTGATAATTATTAACAAATACCCCCAGTCAGAGTAGCATTCATGTCCTGTATTCGATGCCCAGCACTGTCAGCACTGTCAGCACCCCAACATCAGGGATTCTGTTCTTTAATCTATGTAATATCACAAATTCCCCCAGAATCACAGAACAGCTGAGTTTGGAAGGGCCCTTTAACAGTGGCTGAGCCCACCCTGCTGCTCGGGTAGGGTCCCGCGAGCTGTACGCAGCGCACGCGGGCTGCCTTGTGTCGCGTCTCGCACGTTGCACGCAGACAGCCGGGCTGCAGCGGGCTCATTCCCTCACTGCCCGGCTCCATGGGCTGCCAGGCAGGCCTGGCCGCGGCTCTGAGAGCTCGGCTGGCATCGCTCTTGGCCGGAGCTAATTAGTCCCTGACCAGATCTGCTTTGTATCCGGCCAGGCTGGAGCAGGGGCAGGACAGCCGGGGTCTCTTACAGCCCTGGATGTGCACAGGCAAGCCCAGAAGGAGGGCTGGGTGGCAAAACAAATGCTTTTCATGGAAACAGGCTGGCAGCTCTCATTGCTCTGATCCCAAATTGCGTGAACTCCCACAGCTCCTGCTTTATTGGCAGCGCCTTGCGCTTGCCGTCTCATTGCGCGAGGTCCCGCCGGGAGGCTGGCTCCGCACATCCGAGCTCTGTGCCCCGAGGTGCCCTGCCGGGATGCGCTCTGACGGCTGCAGAGGCAACGGGACGTGTCCCTGGATGTGCATAAATAAAACCTTTAGGCTTCTGCAGATGCAATGCAGGGCATGCATGCAAAGTGTTGTTATTACAAGAGTCACAGGGAATCACTGCAAACGCACAGAAAAAGAGAATTTAAGCTGCAGTGCTGAAGTCGGATTCTGTCTAGGCACAAGCAGGATCAGGACCACAATGACAATCTGTATGTGAACAGGCCTTTAAAACAGCTTTTTAGACATCTGAAAATGTGTTTTTTCACTCTGCTGATCTGAATTTGGCAGCAGTGCCGTCCCTGGGGGCTGCCATTTCAGTGATAGCTGCACCAGGAGACCCAGCCTAATGGCCTGTGTCAGAGCGAGCAGCGCTGGGGCGCAGCCCGGCCCGCAGAGCCGCCGCTGCCAGGAGGCGCCCGCAGCCGTGGCGGCTCCTGGCACCGCGCAGACGCGGGGCCTGCGCTGCGTGGGATGTCACTGGAATATAAGGAACGAGGAGAAGAGCCACAAGGAAAGCCACAGAGCTTGCTGCAGAGAGCTGGGGAAAAGTCTGCTGCTCCCTCATGTCTTCTGCAGGCAGCTTTGATTTCCTTGATCTGCCTTTTGAGCTTCTTATTCCACATTAAAACAGGTTAGCTATTGCCTTAAAAAAAAATTGTCAGTGAGTTAGCCTTTAGGTATTAGAAACTAAGAGCGCTCTGTTCCTAAAATAATAGGGCAACGTTTTCAATGTTCAGCTCTCTGGACTTTCTGCTCTCTGAGGTCTCCAAGGCTTTTTGGATATTGCCCTTTTAAAGTGCTTTCCTGGCTGACCAGTGCTATCTATTTGTTTTAGCCATAGGCTGCAGATGAGAGGCAAGTCTCTGGTATTTATATTAGTCTTGGATGAGCTCAGAAACTGATTCATCCAGCAGCCCAGGAATTCCCTGAGCGTGGCATCAGGCTGAGCAGGGGTAAGGATGTCTAACGGTATTGATTTCCTGAGGTGAGGCACAGAGGACAAGGGCCTCTGTGACTGGAGCAGTGGAGAGTAACAAGCATTTATACAACTAGAAACATTTTAAAAAAATTATTATTTCTGTTATTAGATGTGTCTTGTTCTTTTTTACACAACAGTAAGCGGTTGCCAGACCTATGTGATCACAGTAGACTCTGAAGGATGGAAACTTTTGGGGTCATTCAGATTTCTCATAGTTATCACTGTATGAAACAAGTCTGCCATACAATAGTATAATTTAATTTCAAATTACTAAAAACATTTATGTGAAATTGAATCTGCTCAAACAAATGCTTTTCAGCAGTTTTTCTTGCACTTTGCAAACTGGTCAAATTTTTGTTTTAGAAGAACAAATGAGTATTTTTTATTTCTTTACATGTTGCTTTCTCCTTTAGAAGGCAAAAAGAACACCACCAAAAAAAAAAAAAAAAAAAGCAGCTGGCTACACAGGAAGAAACTGTACCAGACTATGTAGGAAATCGTCTTGCTTCCATTTTTCGCCTCTGACTTAAGAACTTGTTATCTGCAATGCTGTAAGAAGTGGCTGGAAGTAGGTCCTTGGATTGCACCGGGCTGCTCACTCAAAGCACTGCTGCTAAGTTTTGCCCCACTTCTCTCTGCGCCCAGCTCTACAGAACAAAATCACAACCTTTTCTCCTTCCGTGTGATCTGGATGGAGATCCCAGATGTCAACCTGCTACTTAGGTCTGCTTAGAGACCAGACCACTGCTATATAGCCTACAGAAGGAGTTAGGAACTAGGTTTTCCTGTTATTTTCTAAAGGAAGGGATGTATCCAATAGGTTGAATAGCACATGGTTTGATCGCGGAAGCTTGTTGCCTTGGTTGTGGTTGCAAGCATTAGAAAGTTGTTAGCTACCAGCCGCTTCTGCATTCCCAGACCTTCTCTGGTTCTAAATCCTGCCATCAGATCCGTAGTATGAATTTCAGATAAGCAGCTTAAATAAAGCATTAACTTGGCTGTCATGTGTAAGTGGGCATTGCCAGGGTGTTTTCCCACAGAACTGGACCTAAACCACTTAGTTCAAAGCTTATGAGTCACCATGAATTAACATGTCGTGGTAGGTGAACAGGTTGAAAACTGCTCTAGCATCCAAATCAAAACAGTCTTGAGTATTTTAACGCAGCTGGCTCAGACCCCTTTCCTCATCTCTCATGGTCAGATTAATGGAAGGAGACTGATGGAGAGGGGGGGATCGCCAGCAGGGCTTGTGTTTGCTCAGACCGCTCATAATTTAAGTAAATCTGTATAGGGCAAACCAAAAAGCCTTTTTTTTATGGTGAGGATTTAATATACTGCCTGCAGGACCCCAGGATATTAGGCTTACTGAATGCAGATTCCCTCATTCTGCGTGTTAAGTGGTCTGCTTAGAGAGCAGAGCCTAACATATTGATGAAAAATCTGTATGAGATTTTCCTGTACGCAGGAAGCCCTGTTTGTGTGAAGGAGGAAGGCACGGAGAAGAGAAGATGCAGAGAGTCAAACTGGAGGATGGAGATGGCAGAGAGGCCGTTTGCCAAACAACTCCCAACTTGCAGGAGCCATTATAAATAACCAGATTAATGGGTGACTGGTAACCAGCCTTTTACCAGCAGACTTTTACCCGTTCCATCTTGGGGACTGAGATATTTACATGCCTACCTCCCCACACGCTCGTTTAAGCAAATCAGATCCTGCCCCCCCTTCTCACTTTTATCTTGGAACATTTTTGAATGGTTAAAGAAACAGCACAGGGACAACTATTAGTCCTAGTTGCTATAACTCAACGTGGTATTTCTAATTTTCACGTCCAAACACAGCCTTTTTTACCCATCAAAATCCCTTCCCCGGTTGCAGTGAGCCCGCAGGTTAGGTGGCGGGATCCTGCGGGAAGGAGCCCGCTGGCCCTGGAAGGCGACGCGGAGGCAGGGAGCGCTGGGGGGGTCGTCGCCTCTGGCCCGGCACTGCCTGACCCCGTGGGCCGCCGCGGAGGTGGGAGGGCGCCAGGACCCGGGTGGTGCCCGCGCTCGCCCAGACGCCCCAGGGGAGGCCGAGGAGAGCGGGGCGGCCGCGGGAGCAGCTGTCGCAGCGCCCGGCGCTGACCTGCGCGGGCACCTCGGGCCTGCGGCCCTTGCCAACCTCTGCCTGCCCTCACTCCCACTCTCCTCCATCAGCTTTGCTGCAGCTTCACTTGTGCCTGCTTCTTCTTCCCCTTTCATACAAGGGCCCTTTCTTGCTCTTGCCAGGGCTCCATCTTTCTCCACTCTACTCTTCTTCAGATGAGAAGAGCAAAATTAAGCCAAGTGTTCACGGAGGCAGTTTGCACCAACCACCGCTGCGTTATTTGCAGTCTGAGTTTAGTGTTGCTCAGCATCCTGTTTTAATTTTTCTTTGCTTTACTATACAGAGGGGAAGTGTTTCTCCAAGAACATGAAAGGAAAAAAAAAGAAAAAAAAAAAAACCCTCAAGTCCTGGGAAGGAATACCATAAAGTAGGAAATAATTTTTAAAGAGAATGAAGAATTCTGAACAGATTCTTCTCTGCAATGCAGTAAAGAATGGCTTGAGATGTAAGCAGAGTATGGCACATCTAGAAAGGCATTTGTTGCTCAGCAGGGGAATACTGAGATAGATGCTGAAGAGAATAATATGATAGAAGAAAGAGAAAGCCCAAAATACAGGAATAATTAGCGAACTAGCCTTTTTTTTGTCTCACTACAATGTCTAATGTGCATGAGTTCACAACTCCAGCAATTCTCAGTGTCCCGCTGTCCCTGCTCCGCTGTCCCTTAGTGTCAGCGGCCTCCTGAGAAGGCAGCCCTGACCACCACAACGCTTCTGCCTCCGTCGCTCTGAGTTGTCAAGGATGAGGGGTTGTGGCAGTGGCCTTTACAGTGTGTGACCAAGACACTAAATGGAAGAGAAACCCAGGATAAAATGCAGGGATAAAGTTAGATTGAATGTTTTCTGCATATAAAGTTTATATAAAATATTTTCTATGTCTAGCCCTTTTCCTGTCATTTATTTATCATCTCTATTAGGTGAAAAGTCTATGTGAGGCAGAAGTAAATTTATATTTGAAAGATATTTCTGTCTCGTTTGCATCTGTTAGCGAAACATTTTCTTTATCGTATCTACCAAACTGTCCCTTTTCCCCCAAGTTTCATCTCACCTGACAGCTCTTGTAATGTATTTTTTAAATATACATCTCTTCTTTTTTCACGAAATCTTTATTCTCTCGGATTATTTTAGCAGTTTAGTACCTATTTATTCATTTCTGTAGCTGTGGAACAAGTGAACATTGTCGTAATTCTCCCGTGACTTGCTGTCTAATGTTTTCAGTTGAATCCATTTGTCATATCTACTCTAACCTGTGAATCCTGAGTTCTCTGGGGCAGGTATCTTTCCACAGAGGATGTGATGTGTGCTTAAGACTTCTGTTAATCCGTAGCATTATATTTACTCAGAGCAGATGTATCCGTATCCCTAATCAAGTCCAGAGGACTGCAGCAGCAACATCAGCTACATAATAAAAAAAACTATTTTAATTTGGAGGTTGTTTTTGCTGTTGGTGAGAAATAGGCATGAAATCTGGCAAACTTCGTCATAGACATTTCTCTTCTGAGCTAAATGGTTGGCTCCCTGAGGCCAACCCTGGTACTGCTACAGAGTGAGGACAGAGCAAACGCATGTTAATTCTAGTTTAATGATGTATTATTTTGTATTATTTATTCAGCATTAGCACAAGATAAGATTACCATGAAACACTTCTTTCATCGGGCAGTTTACAATCTAAAATACAAACCCGTGACACAAGTATGGAGACTTTCTGCAACAGGAGCTCTGTTTCTCTGTGTAAAGGCTATAATGCCCCGATGCCTGAGCAACAGAGTGTTTGTTAGTATATTTTATTTTAAGTATTAAAGTATGCAGAAACTATGTTATGTTCGAGGGAAAGCACTCAAAATGGAGAAGACACCAGAAATCTTTGTTTTCATGAAGTCATAATTAAGCCTCTTGTGCAAATGTCCTGTGAAAAATTCTTAATTATTTGAGCATATTTTACTCTTTTTTTTCCAGCCTTTGCCTCACTGAAAACACAGAATATATGGTGATGTCTTAACATGATAATGTAGTATATTTTTTAATACTCCTTATTATTTTATCTTCCCCAAAACTTGCCAGCTAAGACATTACTAATTTTCATATTAGTTTGTCGCTTGTTGTTGTAATTCTTCAGCATTCGCAGTAGCTGCATGAGATAAAACGTGTCATTAGCCACATTTTTGATGGAAAACTGAAGCGTGGAAAGAACAAGATTCTCCAATTTGGACTCTCTAGCTTATAGTCCCAGGTTTTTCAGAATAATCAGTGTTATGCAGAACCTCTTGTTTTCAAAATAGAGTCCCTGTTACCTTCAACACCACTATCTGATCCACTTATTTCTGGCGATCAGCCTCTGTGCTACCAGACTTGGAAGCAAAGGTGGGGAACATGAGTAGAAATGGCCCCTCATGGCTGTGATGCAGGCAGAGACAGTTTCTGATTCTTCAGGAGGGATTAAGCAGCCCCAGCTTTCTGTCCAACCTCATTCTGCACTAGATCTCATACACCTAGGGGATGGTGACCTGCTGCTGCCAGAGAGTTGCTTCCTACGGTTGACTGGGAATAATCTGTACTCTGGATCAAATGTTCCAGTTTTTGTAAACATTACTGTGGTACATTAGACTGTAAACATGCCAATGTTTTCCCTAAATCTTTTTTTTTTTTTTTTTGATTTCCTCTTCAAAGAAATTTTTCATCATCAATTTAAACTTGTGATAAATCATGATATATGAAGAATGTCTCGAATTGTCATTTCAAAACCAATACTATATCACAAATCATTTACCACTTTTTTTGCCAACTTTTATATTTACTGCATACTTAGAAGCCAGCGTGATGTTAATCAATAATGCTTCCTCCTGCTAGGTTAGACATTATTTTCTCTCTGATGGAGCTGTCAAAAAAAGAGCAAAGTTGCACAATGAAAATACAGTGGGGGCTAGCTAGGATTAGGCAAAACTGCAGGAAATTCTCTGACTTGTGCTATCTAGGTCAGCCTAAATGAATTAAATGTACCTTGCAACTGTAAAATCAAAGAAGTATCAGACCTCATTCAGCTTTAGCTTGCAACCTCTTCTCTAACCATCCATTGCTCCCAGGTTAGTCTAATGTTGCTACACCGTCCTGCCATCTTTTGAGGTTTGTCTATCAGTCATATTACTGAGCAGAGCAAAACCGAACTGCTGCAGAACCGTGAGAGCAGGCGAGTCCCTGAGTGCCGCTTGTCCAGTTTGATCCAGCACTGGTTCAAGACACTCGTTTGAGCGCTTCGAGTGCTGTATACACTTCAGAAAGCGGAGATTGTTTGGTGGGAATAGGTGGTTTATAGATCTGCGATATTTTTTTTTCCTTTCTCTGTTTCCTGCCTGTCTTGCCATTTAAATAAAACCAAACTTTTCTCTTTATCCTGTGCTACCACGGTGGCAAAGAGGGAAAGGGAGACTACATCCTCCCAAGCAGGACCGTGCATGTTGTGCTGGGGAGAGCTGGGTGTTGGGGAGCAGAATTAGGCAACCCGTGATGCCTTTGCCCAGCGGGGCTGCCAGGAGAACAAGGGTCCTGGGTGCAGGAGGAGGGAAACATGGAGCGTGCTCAAAGGGTAGCTAATTACAAGCAGAAGTCAGAATTAGTACGGACAAACTGATAAGAGCAGAATTTATCTGCACCTGAAATGGTGCCTCTAGTAGGTTGATTTTCTGTAAGCAGTCTTAACTGTGGATAGTTATATGTGTGTGCCTGTGAGGGAGAAGGAAAGAAGAAGGGTCATTTTGGGATGGGATTTTATGAGAGGAAGAGAGTATGTAATACCCAGTTCCATTATGTTTATTTTGGGCATGGTAAACTTGCTGTATCATGTTAGCAGCAGGGCTTCTGAGTCTGAAAAAGAGCCAGGTAGCGCAAACCGTGTGAATGAAAAGCCAAATAAACCATCAAAGCGTAAAAATGTACAATTGGGTTAAGAGCATCGTAGCTACAAGTCAATAGCATTTGAAAGAAAATCTCTGCAACCATTTAACTCATGCACATGTACAGAGAATGAGACACTCTTTACAGAGAAGATTTATTTTTGCCATATTAAGGAAATAGGATCCACTAGCAAACATAGTAAGGCTAATTCTCATCCCACTGAATCAATTCCTTTTTGAATTTTTCTTAGTATTACACAAAGTTTTTTTTTTTTTTTCATTTTGCTCACCCGTGGTGCTACCCCTGTGTGTTGCTATAAGTGAGTGGGGAATTATCCCTCACGGGAACTGTTTTATTTTTTCCAGAGAGGCATCAAAGTTAATCAGAAGCCCAGGTTCAATATACGGCTACCAGCTGTGCATCCTGGGGCTATAAAATGTTTGCTTTCTGATTTCTGTGTGGGAGCTGCAAACAAATGGGTACTGCTTGCATTTCTGTGACCAGAGCAGACAAAGGAGCGGTGCCCCAGTCTGGTGCACATAAAGCAAGCTGTCTCTTGGGCTCACATACATCCATGAGCACACTGTGGCGCTGGACTGTTCCGTGTTGCTGATGACCAAAGCTGAGAAATATAAAACTGGTACAACAAAATAAAATAAAAATAATATTGAAGCAGCAAACTGAAGAGAAATTAAAGTTGTGAGCTTCTAATGAGTTGTTTTGTAATATCAGGATCTCTGCGTTCAAGACTCGTTTTGTTTACATCTGTAAGAAGAGAAAAGAAATCAGAAGGTAGCAAGCAGATGTTGTTATTAGTGGGCAAATGCAGAGTGCGTCTAATTTCATTTATGTTACTTTTAAAAGAAAATTTCCCATTACCTCCTACCTGCCTCCTCACTTCCCAAACTGCACACCGAAAAGGTATGGTGATTCTCCTCTGGCTTATGCAGATAAATCTCTTGGCTTCCACAGACTGAGTCATAATGATGTCAGAAGAAAATTGGGTCTCAATGTCTATGTCTATACAAAGTAAATAAAAAGCACCCTGGCTCACGCTCTGGCCCTGAGGGCAAGTGACAAAGCATGGCTAACATCCATATGGCTGAACTTTCTTCTTCTCTAAAACACGTCAGCCTTCTCTCTTATTGCGTTTTGGGAACTCTCCCAGGCTCACATTACCCTCCAAACTGTGCCCAGGTGTTGCCTGGAAGAGGACTACTTCCCATGAGTCCAATCTGTGCCAAGGAGCCTACTAGCAATTAAATAATATGGACGGTTGCATGCCATGGTGCACTGGCCCTGTTTAGTTTACTAGCATAATAGTTTACCAGACTATGACTGCAAAGAAAGCTGCTGGCACAATAAAACCAGCAAGAGCTATAGCTGCTGTAGTGTTTGAATACCAATTAGCCAGATCTTTATATGCGCAGCCTTACACTGAAAGGAATTCTAGATAATCTCTTCAGTATGAATGTCACAGCAGTGTTTTGTACACGTTCAACTGTGTCTTTATAATAACTTTATTATTTTCACTTCTTTGCTTCATATGGACAGTTCTGTTCCATAGAGTTGCACCTTGTCACCATTAGCCTGTATTTTCCATAGACATATGATGTACATTTAACCAGTCTCTCTAGAAAAGAAGCAATGATTGCAGAGCAGCTCCTTTTTATTCATCTAATCTCCGCTTCCAGGACAGACCTCTCTTTGGCTTACACTGCAAACATACATCAGAAGGACTTTTCAGCTACTTGTAACCTTATTCAAAAGCAGTAAAAGGCTTGCTAGGTAGCTAAGTAGAAGCTTTCCCCTTCAACAGTTCATTCACTCAAATGAATGAATGTTCTAATGGACAAATGATTCAAATATGTTTTTTGTCAGAAAAAAAAAGAGGCAACTGTAATCTGTGATCTGATGATTCAGAATAAAAATTTCCAGCCTGAATATTCAATACTTATATTTTGCTTCAGAGGATGAATGCACAGCAAGACACACATTTTCTGTATATCCCACTTCAACAGTCTCATGTAGACGACTTGCTGGCATGACATGAAGTAGGAGTATGTGGGACACACATGGCACTTTTTAAAACTTAGCACCAGAAAACAAAAGCGTAACCAGCGAGGAACCTAGAAAGCAAAGTGCTTTCTTCATTCTAGTTTTTGTTTTGGAAACTAAATAGAAATTACTTTGGGGTATAAATAGCTGGGGAAAAGACAGGATATAGCTCAATTATTTCATCTTCTTTTCTTAACCCCCAAATAAATTGTGTATTTATGCTGATTTTACATTTACTGAGGTAAGGACAAATCTACCTGCTGCTGATGCCAGTGAAGTGCGTGTATTTTTATGTCTTGTGACAGTCACAGCCACTATGGCAAATTGAAGCTCTATCTGCCACTGCTGCTAAGAAAGAAGGAGGATTTAAATCACATATTTAGCTTTTGTGAGCTCCCTATTACAACAGCAGTAGATAGTGGCTTTCGTTAGCATTATCATCTCCCCAAAGGGGTTAGGAAATAGAGCGCTTTAGATTTAGACATTGTGAAGAACAAAGATAAAGTTTATAGAAAAGGTGTGGCGGAGTCTGTTGCTGCTAACAGAAAGCTTGAAAGGCAGGACATGGAGACTTTGACAGCCCATAGATACAGGGTAAGATAATTCAGTATTGGTATTGAGTATTATTTTCACTACATGAATTATAACAGCTAA
>JAWLRI010000731.1:2792480-2833569 GCA_034781795.1 Crypturellus tataupa
CAGCCCATAGATACAGGGTAAGATAATTCAGTATTGGTATTGAGTATTATTTTCACTACATGAATTATAACAGCTAATCCTTTAAATTGAAGCTGATATATTCATTTTTCTGTAAAATGGTCACCATTCTAAGGTCTTAAGTTGGGTTAAATCAGATCTCTGAGTCTTGGTAAGGGAAAAACCATCCTACCTTGCTACGGTCAATTAGTGGCCCTAAATAATCAGCGAAAATGTCTTTTGGGCCCTCTTTTCCCTGGCCACCTGTTCTGAGCATGCTCACTTGGATACCTGGGTGGTTAGTAACTGACAGTCTACTTAGCGCAGCGCTTTCAAACTTGACACTTAAGTTTCAGGATCTGAATTCTTAAAATAGAATGATTTGTGAAGCAAAATATTCTCAGATCAAATACCTGCCCTTTAGAGGACAGAAGGAGCTTTGCTGAAAATTAAAAGGAGCAAGAAAAACTCTTAATTGATATTTCTGTATTGTGAAAGTGGTCCCAAAACTCTTTAAAATGGGGGGAAAAAAGGATAATTTTATTATAAACTCCTTTTTAATAATGTCAGTAATAGGTGGATTTCAATAGCCCCTCTTTTAGTTATAAATCTCCTTATCTACCCTGCTAATATCTGCACAATATTATCTAGAAAATGGGTTCCTGCTCTTCTTTTTCTCCTTGTTTTTGAACTTGGAAGTAAAAATGTTACTTTAAAGTCTAGGTGAAAATGGTTACACTATTAATTTTTAAGATTTGTTTGGAAATCTGCTGGGTATTCAGCCACTTGTGTTATCCTTTCAATATATTAGGGACTGTCCCTTGAGAATAAATTAATTGTTTGCAAAACTGAACTCAGTGTAGCTCCAAGTTTTATATAAAAGTAGATATTTTAGTTTGCTTTTTTGTTACCATCCTTCTGGCTTCCAAGCTCCACTATGGACTTCAGGCTGATTATGTCCATGAAATTTACTTCAGCCATAGGTAACAGGGAAAAAGAAAAAGCATCTGAACTTTTTTTGTGCTTCTCTTCAATGGGTTTCACCTTGTCCACGACTAATGAGAAGCACTTTCTGAATTTCAATTTGAGAGACAAGAATGAAGAAAAACTGCATATTCTGCAGACATCTGCTCAATAAAAGCAATAAGCTTTCCTATTGTACCTGCAGAAGCTATTAAAATATTACTGAGCAAAAAATATATCCTTTGAAACGTTACATAGGTTGTCAGTTAAGTTTTTTACAGCTCCTCATGCATTTTAAAGAGATCCAAACAATGTACATCCACATAAAAAATTATAAATCAAATACCTCCCAGGCTTGATGATTCTTAATTTGTGGCAATTCTGTGAAGTGGTGCTGAATGATCTGATCTGGAGAGGCTGAAGAAAAAAAGCACCAGAAGAGCATTAATCCTGACTGGTTGGCAAGCCAGCCCATTGCGATAAAGGGTTGATCTGGCTTAGAAGACCATACGCGCACAAGGGTTAGAAACAAAAGCTTTCATGCCTTCTGGCTCCTGAGATGATGAGGAGGTGAAGAGTTCATGCGTGGAAGCACTTCTTTTTTTGAACTATTCAGTCTTTTAAGAGATGTCTGCCTCTGTGAGTGCTCATGAAAGTAGGCTTAAGATGGCTTCTCTAAGGCATTTGACTCCAGATGATGAACTAGGAAGAGGGGGGCCACAAAGTATTAATTTTAAATATGTAATTCAATTGAAAAATAATGAGAGAGAGAGAAAGGCAGGAGTGCTGCACAGCTCTCATTGTGTTAATCCTCTGTTTCCCTATGCAGTCCGGTTCTTTTCCTTTTTTATTGACAACGGCTTCTAGAAAGCCATTGCCTCTGTCAACCGCTGCCCTCTCTTGCCTTTTCAGTAGTTTGACAACCAGCAATAAGAACATGCGTCATATGATTTCCTTGAGCAGGGTCAGGAATACACCTGACATTGGCATTAATAACTGGAAAACTCAACTGCAAGCAATATTTGTAACCACTTTAAAACTCCCTATAACTAATTGGAACATCAAGTCATGTAAGAGGCTTCATCCCCAGGGACATAAATCCCCATTGAAACCCCCAGGCGCAATGAATCCCCATTGAATCCCCATTGAACCCTTCAGGTTCTTCCTTATAATTTTCTGGGCAAGCTTTAAAAGTGATGAGCATTTGCAACTCATACTATCTTTGATTGATTTTGAAAAACGTAGCTGGTATCTTTTGAAAATCCATCATCAAGATTATGATAAAAGTTTGCAGAAAAGAAATTCCAGGTTACAACTGCATAAGGCTCTATAGTTTCTGAATTCAAAGAGCAGCCCTTTATGTTTGAGACTGATTTCTACACCTGGAGACAGAGAGCTGGGAATGGCCTTACATAAAGAGGAATTTCTGCTCAATAAATAAATCTATTGTCAATTAAAAGGGGAAAATGTGAAATTGCCGTTTTACCTTTTCACAACACTCCTTCCAAAAGGCATCTGTTTTAAACAGAGCTTCACTTTACTACTCCCCCACACCAAAAAAAAAAAAAAAAGGAAAACATTTTTGAAATCTTTCCAAAAAAAGCAGGTGTACAAATTATTCTTGCTAAAGGCTTCATACTATCATCTTTCAGCATGTAAACTGCATTCTTTCAATGAGACTAATCACATGATACTGGGCATAACAGTGATCCTGGGACCCACTCAGCCTAGCAAAACTGAATAGAAATCAGACTGATCTTAACTGGGAGCCATTCCAATTTTGATTTGGATTAAAATCAGCTTTCTCTGAACCATTCCCCTCCCTCCCTTAACTACCCTCTCCAATCCTCTTCCTCCTGAAAAGAGAGACTAATTGAATCGCATATTTCATTATGCTTTTAGACATCCTAAGGAGATTGTTTGCAACCTAGGGTTTGGTTTTGGAGGCCTTCAGCACCCTGGAAGTGCCAAATCTGCATGATGCATGATTGACTTTGTCATCCTTTTTTAAAAAGACACTGAGTTTCCCCGTTTCTTGTCTTTTGATGTTATCTTAAAAATATTTTTTTCTGTTCTGTCTGGACATCAAGATGTTATGGCATTGGCTTAGGAGTGTGTGTTCACCCTGCTCTCCAGGTTCATGGAGTTCCACGCAGTTCTGCTGTTGCACACTTAGGACATTTGCCTGCCACAGAGATCACTGTATTTGTGTGCCATCATACACACGTAATTGGAAGCATTCTGCAATCGAGCAATCTACCAGGATGAAAGCTGCAATATAAATGTAAATTATTATTATTCGGTATATTAACCCTATATTAAAATACACAGGGTTCCATTTTCAGAGTAAAATATGGGAGACAGACTTATAAAACCCATTTCCATTGCATGTCATTCGTTAATGGGATTGTATATTTAGACCTAACAGACTACTTTAACAATTACCTCACAATATCTGTGCATCCTGCAAGTATATAATATGGTGTGAAAGTGACTTATAATATACGAATCCTGGTGGACTTGCCTTCCCAGCCCCCCAAATCTTGTTTCTTTGACATTTTCTGCTCTCATTATGAAAATATCTCAGGAAGATGTAATTTAAGAGTAAGAACACATCAAGAATTGAAGTCCCATACTTCAGACCACAACAAAGTCTGCAGTGGGAAACAGAGGCAAACTTTATGCATTTGCATCACGAAGTTGTGGGCAACAAGGAAGAAAGAAGCAAATGGCACCTGCTTTTGTGCCAGCCTGAAGATTTTATTCATGGCTCTTCTCAGATGCCATAATGCTGGTAACAGCAGCTTATGATGTGGAAAATACATTTTCATGCTCATGCGTTGTGACTTCTCTTTATAGCCATTTGCCATTAGCAGATCCTGAATAGGAAATTCAGCTATCAACAAATATCAAATTCTGATTACCAGTGTCTTCAGGAGATCTTGACCCCTTTGAATTATCTGAGGAAAAGACACTTAGTGTTCTTGAAGCACAGCAGCAGGTTTGAGTTCTCATAGTCTCTGCTAAAGAACAGTGCTGGGCTCCCTGTGCTCAGCCCCCAAGGTGGGCTGCTATGGGGTCATCCTGTCCGCTGTGCTCACCCTGGCCCTGGGACTCCCCTGCAGAATGAGGGTAACGTCCAAACCCTGCAAGAGGTTATGGGCAATGTTGAGAGGGAGGCCGTAATCTCCAAACCAGAGAAATCCCTGCTCCCTGAATCCTTCAGAGGTTATATACAGCGTAGCACATGGAGGCTGGTTAGTCAGATGGAGCTAGACTTTGCTGCCTCCCTGATGGATGCTAGCTGCTTAGTGGTGATAATTCCTGCTTGGCACTAGCCCTAGTTTTGGTGTCCCTTGATACGGATAACCTTGTGCTCCAGTACCCTGGCAGCACCATACTGAAGCATTAAATTTTTGAAGAGTAACATCTAAACATTCCTTAAATAAGAAAATGCAAATTAAAAACATACATTGTCTGAAAGCACAGCTATAACAGTTTTGGCTCTAATATTAATTTACAAAAACCTTATACTCGCCTTAGGCACTAGACAGGAACCCACTGTGTGTTGGGGAGGAAAGCTCTATTCTGAAAAGCTACAAAACCTAAAGACTCATCTCTTCCTGTTCTGAGGAACATATATGTGATTGCACCTCAGTTTACTGTAGCTCAGATTCCAGTATTAGTCTGTGCAGATCAAGTTTGAGAAGTGGATGGACTCACCGTTTTCATGTACCTGAGCCTTGTGCGCGGTGTAAATGGGCACGTTGTGCTGCCTCCTTGCAGGATGAGCTCTTCAGAGCTGGGTGTGTACCTAACTGGGAAAGCTGTTTAGTAAGTGAAAATCTTTCCTTAGAAAGCAAACTTCATTTGTTAGGAAGATATAACTTTTTAGCCTTTTGTATATGCTCCTGCTCACCTTTTAGCACTTCATTATTTGTCGAAAGACACTTCTCTTTTCAGTGCAACTATAGAGTTGTGAACAATTGATTTTGTCTTATACCTCAGAGTAAATGAGGAGGAGAAGGACATGGACTTTATTTAATAAGCATACTGCATGCATGTAGACTTTGAATTCACACAAAATGCATTTTTTGTTCAGTTATTCTTTGTTTCATGTCCACTGAAATTGATACCTAGTGCTTCATTTGCAGGACATCACAAGTTCTCGAGGTGAGGATTTCTGTGCAGTTATTAGAGTGCAGTTAGTGAGGCTTCCTTTGGACAGCCAGCTCTTTGAATCTCACTGAGAGTTTCATTATCCTAGTGTATCTTTAAGGCTGTCTGACTGGTTGGCACTGTACCCACCAGTATGAGAAATCTCTCTATGTCTCGCCCTACCTGTTGTACCACTCGATCTGCCTGCATTAGTTTGAATAGTTTGCATTAAGATATTAGGTAGCCTAAATTATATTGGGTTAGAGAAGCTTCTTTTCTATAGATCAAGTAGTGAGATTATTAGTGTAGCTATGATTTTAATTTCGATATCCTGGTAGAAAAGATGAGTTTAGGACCAAGTCTTATGCATATGATTCAATGGCGGCCGTGGTGGTGGTGGTATTCTTTATCCATTTTGAAGAAATATAATTTCTTTACTACATTAACAACCTGGATTTTTAACTTGATTGGCTCTTTGGAAAAAGCTCTGTCCCTTTTCCTATGGTTGAAGGTGGAGATAACAGTTGCTAGCTTTTGAGAATAATTTTTATGTGGTAGATGTGTGGTTTCTCAGGAAATGAAATATGAATAATAAGTATATGCCAAAAAAGAGAACTCTACTGCTATAAACACTGATAAATTTAGTGTGCATTTTCACTTGTATCTTTTTGAAGCCTCATTTACTTATATTTCTTAGAAAAAGTTGAAAGATTTCAGAAATTTAATTTAAATTTTGTTCATGTACCTCAAAATATGAAGCCTCTCTGTTCAGTCTGCCCTGTTACTTACCTAAAGGCTGTTACTAAACCCAAGCTACTCTTGTGTTATAAAGGAACAAAAAAAATCCCCAAATTTCTGGGGCTCCTGAGCACATGAACTGAAAGAAACCCAGTCAAGTCATCTGGAACAGCCCTGTAGTGCCAGGGCAGGGAGAAGGGAAGCTCAGCTTGGACTGCAGTAGATCTGGGACTGCAGCCACACTGATACAGTTCAACAGCTTTAAGGCTGCATTAAATGACATTAAATGACACCAAGCCATGTCCACCACATCTGGGAGGTATAAAGAACTTCTTGCTTTCTCAGCTGAATATTGAGTATTTTTATTAAAGAAGAACAAGTATAGATTTATCAAAAAGTATAATTAAGGCTCTTTAAAATACAGAGAATATATATTCAACTCTTTATTAGATATGGAGTATTAACTCATAGATGCCCTCACTGGGATTGGTATCCTATTATGCTGCACAGGCATACAGGGAAAAATGGTACCTGACCAAATAAATTGCTATCTAAAGAGACAAGACGGAAGGAAAACAGCATAAAGGAACTGTGATTATTACTGCCTCACTGCAAAGGCAAACGAAATTAAATGTTCAAGGTCATAGCAGAAGTGGGCTGAGGCTGGAAGAAGGGAAGCTGCGATGCCTGGGCCTGCCCTGAGGAGGGATCGCCAAAGGGTCCCCCCAAGGGTCCCCCTGTGCCACATTCCCCAGCACACACAGGATTTTTTAGCTTTAGTCTTTCTCCTTTTTATTGTAAATAGAGGGAAAATCATGTAAAATTATTTGGCAGATCCTAGGTATATAAATGTGATAAAAACAGTTCTTAACAAATTTTATTGCAAGTTTTAAACTGACAGGGTGGAGGATGATTTTCTTCACCTGTCTTCTTCATGCTATTAAAAAGCAAGCTGCGTGTGCAGGCTGAGGAGATATAACTTCTAGCCTTGTGTTTGTGTTCCCGCTTGCACTTTAGCACTTCTTTATTTGCATTTTGTATATGTGCTTGTTGCTGCATGAGGGACATACAATGCAGTAACACTCACAGAAGTTCTGAACAGATGTAAACATCGCTCAGAATAAGAAAGGGTCAGGTCTTGTATGTCTTTATATACTGTGTATTCCTAGCGCACTGGTTACTCTAGCAGGTTTAGTGATTGAATTTGAACAATATGAGGATCTGATGCATTTGGTGTTAAATGCAGTTAACGCGCAAAATTATTAAATGAAGTTTGAATTGGCGCTTGAGGTTGAGATGGCATCCTGTGTTCTTGTCTCAGGGATGAGAGCAAGGTGCTTCCAAAATCAGGAAGCAGGAACTACATTTCCCTTAAAACAACAACAACAACAACAAAAAGATTAGAAAGGTAACTTGCAAATATTAATCAAGCGCATGTGAAGCCGTGCTGAATTATTGGGGGGGAACTTTCAACAGAAGCCCAGTAAGTGAATGCTCTCACATAAAACACACTTCAAACTGACATAATTTACATTTGAATGCTGTTAATTGTTTCAAAGCTGATTAAAGTTTATTAGAAATAGGGTCATATTATGGAGATTGTGACAGTGTGTTTATTTTGAGTGACAGCTCAGTGTCAGAATGAGGTGCGCAGCATTCAGGAGATGCTACTCCCTTTCTTTTAGGTAGGAAGCAGGCCTGAGGAGGGAAGCTGAGTCTACTTCGAGAGGTTTGTCACATGAGGGTAGCCTGATGGAGCTGAGCAGAGGAAACATGAATATATCATTTTAAGTATCTGTATAATTTTATGTGGGTTTCAATGTTGTTATTCCAAGAGAGCTGAACTTCTTGGCACTTTGTGGTGGCTTCGAGCGTGTCTAAAACATGTCGAGCCAGTTTTCTCCTCCCTGCTCTTATTTCACATAAGCTTTTTTTGCATTTAACTAACATATTCACCTACTGCACACCACAGTCCCCAAGCAAAGGGAATGCCGAGCGGGGGCGAGGCCTGTGGAGGGCTGCCCGGAGCTGCTGCCCGGAGCTGCTGCCCACCCTTGGCCAGGCTGCCGGCTCAGCACGGGCTGCCCTCGGCCCCTCCGCGTGCCTCTTGCGGCTGAACCTACAGCCAAACATCACCCACCCGCTTGAGCGGTGATCGCGGGCCACTTCCACGATCATCAGAGCCATCTGGGGCATTCGGAGTAGCATCTGGTTTACAAGTGGAAATGAAGTGTTCTGCTTTTCCTGTCTAAGTGGTAGATAGATAAGACAGTGTAAATCACATATGTACTGAGATCACTTTTTTCCATGTTTCTTGAATCTTAACAAGAATTCAAATAGGCTTCAAGCCTGTATTACCTTCCCCAATCATAGGACATATTTCAAGAACTTCCTGCAGGCAACTGCTGAAATAATTTTGGAGAGACTACCTAATACTGCCTACACAATTTTTTCTTTGTGAGTAAACAGGGTTCATTCTCTAGATCTATTAATTTCATTTTCTAGATCTATTAATTTGGTGCCTCAGAACCCAGGAGTCCAGGGTGCAAGGTGGAAATCCTTTGGGTCACTGGCTGTAAATAGTCAGTACTGATGCAAGGAAAGAGATTAAGACATTTCTGAGTTTGGATCTGAACAGAATCATGGGCACTATAGCCTAGTTGCCGACACAAAGCAGTTGGAAAAAAATGACCATCATAGAATATGTGTCAGTGCTACAACAATACGAGATTAGACCGTAGTATGTGACAATTTGAACCCAAGGAACCTTTTCACTGGGAAAAAAGCTGAAGTCAGTGTTTAAGAGCAGAGGAATAAAACTCAAGACTTTGCTGAGCTTAGGAGCATTTCTTTGTTGCTTCCTATCTTTTTGCTCTGCCTCAGCTGTTTGACATGACTCCAATTGTTCCCTAGCAAAGCAAAATTTACATTAACTGCTGCTGTCACCTGCTAGGGGACATCTCTTGTCTACAAGCATCTTCCTTCATGTTTCTAACTTACAGCCTATTGGTAAGATTGTCCAGCTGAGCACCTAATACTTATCTCCAGGGAAACTGCTGGTATTGCATATGCAATGTGCTGAGATTTTCTGGGATGTGAGATAAATCCCCGCATTCCTGACATGATAGCTCAGTATAATGACACATCAAGTCAGTTTGATCTGTTGCATTGTAAATGCTTAATTTTCTGGATTCTCTGGATTAACAGAATGCATTCAAATTGGAGACTTGGTACAATCCTTAGAGACATTGTAACAACTAAGCATATTACTATGTCATAGAATGTAATTAATTTATATTTGCTTTGGTTAAATATAGGTGAAACAGCCCAAAGAATTTCACAGAGCACTTGACCAGAACTCTATCAGACGGGTATGTTAAGGGAGGACAGAAATTTAAGGATTTTTGTTTAAGAACCTTGTTGTCTGGAATTATTTTGAGATTGTGTTCTTTGCTGTGCTTTCATGCTGCAATGACATGAAAAGCTTCAGCAGTACAGAGCGTTGAAGTTAGCTTAATCTGTCATCAAAATGGGTGCTAAAAGACATGTATAGCTTGATTTGTCCATTTTGCAATTAGATATCTACATTTCAGCTAAATGCCTTGGGCTTCCTTTATAGTTAGTGGCATTTTGGGTGATGCGCTCACATAGAAACTTCTGTATTACAGGCATCTTCATTTGGTGAGTGAGTACTAGCAATCTAAAAAACTGAGAGGAAATATAATTTGGTATAATAATTTGATATAATAAGCTATTGAACACTTGGCTCTGTGAATCACCAGCATTATATAGAAATCATTCTCTCCAGTCTCTGAAGCTAGTGCTCCATGTTTGTGTTTAGATGAAGCATTTTAATGAAACATCAATTAATATAATGCACATTCCTTTTGGCGATGACAATATAGAGAATGAGGCCTGAAAGAGCAGAGGAAGTAGAATTTAGAAATTGTACCTATCAAGGTCAAATGATACCATAGAGCACATACTTTGACATGGCCTTTGCCTTTCCGCTCTGTGGATAGAGACTATTGGATTGATTACTTGCGACTTTATCTTTTCTGTGAATATTTGCACTCATTTGCACCCCTTTCAGTATTCTAATCATTGGAGATGTTTGGACCCCTCTGTCACTTGCAGGTGCATAAAGGTGTAGGGAGTAGCTTTAATCCCAACACAGAAAGAAAAGCAGTGTTCTAGAGGCATCACTACTTCAATTAGAAAGCAAAAGCTTTTGTTGATGAGCGCTCCTATTAAGATTTGTACATTTTTCTCATTTAGGGCAGCAAGAGTGACTTGGTGAAGGAAGTGCATCTTTTAAATAGTTTGCAAACTGCGTGTTCTGTTGCTTAAATTGACTTATAACAGCATTAGTTTATGAGCAACTTGTGCTTCCTCTTTATGGATTGTTTTTGTTCTCGATTGTTTTTGTCCTCACCAAACATTTAAAGCTTGGTTGAAATATCCATAGTAAACAAATTATATTTTGTGCTGTGTAAACAAAGTTGTAAAGAGGAGCGCATTGCACATAGATCTGGTGGTAGGAACATAAAGCTAATACCAGCAAATGACACAGAAGGAAACCAGTTGCCTCCTCTTTCTAGTGTGCAATCAGTGTAAGAGTCTCTGAGATGGGCAATTACCTTAACTGTCTGCCTAGAGCAGCAGCGAGCTCCGTGATCAGCCCAGTGCACAGGATTATACACTCCCCACCACTTGATGAAGAAATTCAGTCTGCACCGGTAGCTACCGCACAGTGCTAGCATATTGCTTTTGTACTTATTAAGAAGCAAAAAGGGTACTAAGATAACCAAGTTAAAAAGCAATGGAGAAAAAATAATATTTCATCAAATATTGACTTCCTATTGGAGGTAGTGTAGTGCAGAGCGGTATGGTGATTGCTCAGAATCTGATTGTAAAACCTTTCTTTTTCTGCTTGAAGGATCCCAGCCATTTCCATTTGTGTGTGTTAATTTTCTTTAACAGATCTGCCTTTGTTCTAGTTGAGATATGCAGAAAAAATAAATTGTCACATTTAGGGTAATTTATAATATAGAATACTCCCCCCTCACCCAGTCCTGGTATTTCTAGCAAAATGAAACTCTGAACATTCCTAATCCTTTGTTTGAGCCTGTGCTGTTTAGTAATCCAAGAGGGAAGAAAGCCAAAGAAACAGCTGGCCTGTTTGAGCAGTCGCTCCCAGCTCCTCTCGTGGTTGTCTCTGCTGCCTGGCAGGGCCTGCCTGGTGAATGGAAACGCGGGGCTGAGCGCCACGCGCTCGCGCCGCCCGCTCTGCCGCTCACCGAGCGCTTCTGGCACCAGGGATGCCCGCAGATGAGGAGGCCTCTGCGTGGTGGGAGGGAGACACCCTTCCCCAGAGCTGAACTGAAATGTGAAGACTGTCATGAAACTCGCCACTTCCATTCCTAGCGCAGGGCTGGCTTCTCAGGCAATATTCTCTGAATTAAATACATACCAGTGTGTATATATAAAAAGGTGAGAAGTAATTTCCCTCTCTCCTCCAAAAAGACAAAGGCACTGAGCACACTTTTCTCTTTGGATGATAAAACAAATATTCAGTCACATATTAATGAACTGGTGATGATACATGCAATATGAGATGAGGTAGTACAAAAGTTTGCTTCACTCTGAGAATGACTTTCTCCTCAAGAAAAAATCAAGACTTCATATTCATAAATTAGTATGCACAATAACTACTGTCGGCAGAACATTTTTCATTCAAAATGTAGTAATATGTGAACTATCACTAACTTTTTTGATTGTCTTCCATAATTTATATTAGCATCATCAGTATTGTTCTGTTATAAATTGAGAGGACCTGTATGACTATACTGTTTTAGATACCTCTCAGTGTGTTTTTAAAAAGTTCAGCAATCATTGAAGAACACAGCACCACTGAATGGCACATATGTTTTGTTTCATAATCATATTCCTATTTGAGAATATTTTCTCTCCCTTTGTTCCTGTTTTTCTGTTATAGCACCTCAGCTTCTTGCATCTCGACTTCACTCAAGGACTAGATAAGATAATATAATCTGCTGTAGAATCAGGAGAAGCATTTAAGAAGCAAGGGACTACTTTGAAATTATAATGACTTATATTTATTAACGAATACTAATTTATGTAAAATTTTTTATTGACTTCAGAGGTGGGTAGAAATGTTCAGATGATGTCTATAGGTTAGTATCATAGTTAGCATGAGGAGGCTACTCATCTGACTGTGGCTTCTGGTTGTCACCATAAAATATGTATATAAAACTAGAGTATGACCCATGCAGTGCTTAATTTTCTGTTCTTAATTTCTTCATGACAGATATTTTCACACAGCATTTCATAATTTTAGATTCTTTTATCATTCTGGATTTTTTTTTTAATTTTTAAAATCCTGATTGTAATACAGTGCAAAATGCTGTTGTCTCTAATAATATTTTTTTTTCTTCGTGGTTCTTATGTCATCCTGTTTAAATATCTACTCAGTCCTTGTAACTTATTCAGAGATCAAGGTATTGACTTACATCACTGGGTCATAATGTCCAGATGCCATAAGATTTTCAGTTCAGTCCTCCTTTCTTTACTAATTTAAGTCATGATTATAAAGTCTTGATTTTTTTTTATATCTCGTTGGTAGTTTTTTAGTCTGGTAATGTTTGTCCATCTTCATCTGCATCTTTATACGTACCCTCTTTAGTCTCCGTTGTATAAATCTTGATTTATAAGCATATTAGTACATCACTGAACAACTTAGTTGCAATTACACTTTATTATAATACAAAACAATGCATATATATATATACGCACATATATATATATATATACGCACATATATATATATATGCAGGTCATCATTTTCAAACTGAGTTGATAGATAATTCAGTTATCTAAAAGCTCTCTTAAATCTAAGCACAGGAGTTTATTATTAGAACCTTAATCATGTCTCTGCATACAAAGTCTTAATGTACAAACTTTTACCTTCTTTTAGATGCTCAGTGTGGATATGTTGGCTTGTGCAGTTAGAGAACCTCAAAGCCCAGTGCTCAGAATCTCTCTTATTTCAGAGCTGCCTGCTCTTTGTGAGCCTGACTGTGCACTGTACTAAATTCCATTACCCTGAAATCTCTTTATCCACCCCTGACATAACCATCTGAGCTCACAATGAACTCAGATGAGTGTGGTAGATTACTAGGTCTTCTTTCTCTGCCTCTTCTTTTGATGGTAATAAGTGTAAATCTCAACTTGGTTAAAATGGATAAATATAATATTGCTCTGAATGCTGGGACATAGCCCATCCAATGTGAGGATTATACATCCCTTTTCACTGACTGAATCCTTTTTACCTATTCTGGTGTCACTCTTCATTTCATTAATTTTTCATTTTCTGCCTCCAGGAAACTTTTCTCTGGTTCTGGCATGTTTCTCTCTTTCTCCCTAGTGAACATACTTGAGACAAAGAAATCTTTTAGCTTTGCAACACTCCGTGCCTCATCTGTCATCAACTCACCCCCATCCATCACACCAAGAGACTACAGTCTCCCTCAAAATCCTCCTGGCCCTTATCTATTTGTAAAACCTTTTGTTTGTCTTTCTATCATTGACTAGAATTCCGCTTACTTTTTTTTTGTCCTGTATACTGTTTTTCACTGTTTTAACAGACACATGTGTCTCCTAATTACAGCAATAAAATCATGTGAGTGATGTTTGCAAATGATTGATGTTTGCAAGCAGTCTTGGGATGGGGGAAGAAATCATAAAGCGAGCAGCTACAGAATACTTTATAACTAAACTCACCTGTATATTTTACGCAAAACATTCATTGACTTTTCTGCAATAGCAGAATGCTTTATTTTTCTCCGAACAGGAAGTCAAAATATACATAATACACCAGTTCACTGTAATGGTAGTGCAGATACCCAGTTACTATGAATTGCCTTAGCTGCGCTAAAGATCAGGGCTAAACAATATCCACTGGTGTGTATCAAGTGATCATGTTGTTTGCAAGAGCCTTTTGTGCAACCAGTGAAACTGGAAATATCACACTAAGTGACCAGAGGCTTAGATTCCAAACTGTGACTATCAGCTGCTAAAGACAGCAAAAGAGATAGTTTGACTGTGAATGGTGGACACTTATCATGGTAAATTCCCTACTCTTCTTCTTTAAAGAAATTCTGCACAAGCAACTCTTAGAGGAGACGAATGTTAAGTAATCCAACTCTGTATCAAATACTGTATTTTTTTCTTAGCTTTGCTATCTTAGTGGCATCTTGGTCTCATCTTGTGGACAAAGGTGCCAGTATAGGATGTCAGCAAGGTAGGCAAATGTAGGTGTACAGTTCTTACTCTTAAATATGTAAGACTGCAGGTACCATACTACACATGAAAAGAGTATTAATTGTGAAGGGCAAACAAGATGTAAGACATTCTTGGTCAGCTTTGTAAGTAGCTATCTCACTGTAGGTGTCATCTAATCTTTGTCAAGGTTTTGTTTGGGTATCACCACAAATGAAAAACTAAAGGAGCAATCAGAGAGCTTAGAGTTCTATGTACTGTTTCACTGTATCACTGTTTTATATTGTTTTGATTTACTGATTCATTACATCATCTTAGACTGTATTTTTTTTTAATTCTAATCCAAGATCTTTGCTCAAATCTACTAGCAGGTTATGTTCCCCGGTCGTCCATTCTGTTGTTTCAAATGGTCCATTGCTGGGCTCAGTCTACTCTGTCTATGTCTTTCTTTTACTGTGGAGACCAGAAGAAGGCACAGCACTCCAGATGTGGTCTCACTAGTGCTGAGCAGACGAGAAGGATCATCTCAGTCTGTTCTTGATGGTCTTCCTAAATAGCCTAGGATGCTAACACCTTCCTTGCCACAGGGGTGCATTGCTGGCTCGTGTTCAAATTGTTGTCCTTCAGATCTTCTCTGCAAAGCTGCCTTCCAGTCAGTTGTTTGTACTGTTGCCTGAGGTTGTTATTTCCCAGGTGCAGAACTTTCCATTTTCCATATGACCGAGTACTGATTTGTCACTTGCTAACCTCATTCCTATTAAGTTACTTTTGCTTTCCCTTTTTAAGATTTCTGTTTCATACACAAACTCTTGTAGATGAGATTTTATATTACCTACTTTTTGAAGAAATGTCATCTGTGAACAAGATTGAGTTATGTGCTTAGACAAATTCTAGAAGTATTCAGATAAGCATTTGGCTTCTTCACTCAAATTATTTAACTTTTGGAATACAATTTTGTGTAATTAAAAGATGTCAACATGTTTTCTAATTCACAGTCACAGGCAGAAGTTCCCGTATCTTACTTTGTTTATGTAAGACTGAAAAACTATCCTGACAGAGCATCTCCCGTGACACTGAAGTTGAGTACCTTGACAGTTCTCACTGGCTAGCTCTGGGCATGTTCCCAAACATTTTCTGACTGTGTTGCTTGATTTCCATGAAAAAAATACTAAGAACATCCCACTCCTCTGTACTTAACAGTCTCTTGAGTGTCCCAGCACAAGACTAGATGCCATGACCTCTGCTACTGTGTCATCACCAGCCAGACATCCACTAACTCACAGTAGGCTCTCCAGATAAATTGGTTCCTCTGCTGCCCCTCTAAAATTGGTTGCCATGCTGCCCTGTTTGATGTGGACTAAAGAAACAGACTTCCATCTGTTTCTTTAGATTGCCGAAACAGACTTGACTTACTTGCTTCAACAGCCTACTCCAGGGCTATCAAGGAAAGACCTCCATACATCAGAAAATGAGAAGCAGCAGTGTGAGTCTTTTTGTGTCTTCAGTTGGAAGAATTGGGAGCAGGACTAGAGAGGCAAAAGGAATAAAGGGATCTCCATTAGGATTAGAAGTCATCCTGGATAGGAATGACAACTTGTCCCATACTTTCTTTATAGTTTCACCAGAAAATGAAGGTCAGGAGCAGCGAAGACTTCTTACTCCCTGCTGTGCTAGTGGAGACAATAAACTAATTTCAGAGTACAGGAAATTTTGGCTGGAGTATACTTCACACATGATAATTTCTATGCAGGCATGGAGAAACTCACATGGAAGAAAAATGCATAAGTTGTGCTACTTTGACATACACCAAAGCTTCACAATGACTGACAAGTAGGAAGATTAACATTGTCAAGAGATTTTGAATAAGTTGATGATATGAAGGGTGAATGGTGCTCTTTGCATGAAAGCATGAGTTAGTTCTCCATCACAACTATAAAGGGAAGTCTACTCTTCCCTTCATGTGTTTCTTTTTATCTTGTTTTACACTCATGCTTCCTTTTAAACATACAGGATTCATCCAAACAAACAAAGTCCAGCTGAGAACATAGGCTGTTTCCACCCCAAACTTTGATGTTCAGCAAAGTGCATGACTTTAGGAACAATGAATGCCCTAGATAGAGTACCAGCAAATTCCTCAGTATCAGGTTGCCCATTTGGCAGTGGGAAGTAAGGAGAAAGATGACTTTGGGTTACCCTACAAAATGACTGAACCAACAATATTTTCTGACTTTGATCTCTGCTTTAGTTGCAGATCAAGAGGTCTTGTCCATTCTTTTACAGCCAGTTGAATAAGCCACTTCTTGAAAGAACATAGGAAAAGGGAACTGAAGGTGTGAAGCTGTGTCTCAGTTCTAGGCAGACAGTGTTCATAACCTGATTTATTGTTGATTATATTTCTAGGTTATATACTGATTGAAGCTAGGTAGCCCTCTGTTTCTCAGGAGGATTTTAAGGACTAGAGTATGTCATCTGCCCTCGATAGTGCCTCTAGGTGTATTTAATCTGAATGAATTCTGAAGGATTGCAGATGATGGCAATCAAGAGACATAGGTAGTTTGTATCTAGATTGTGACAAGCTTCCAGATAGTCTCATCTGCAAGTACACAGGGCTGATCTCAGTAAAGATACTTTTTACTCTGTGTATTCCTACCAGTTGGAGTGTCATATCTTTTCTTATATACTGTCCTGTAACTACAGTGTGCTAATCTTCCAGTAGGAAGGATGAGTTAATGTGTTCATTTTTATCTAGTCTTTACTCTTTCAAAGAGACAAAAGAAAGTTATTAATTATGTGTTATATAGTACCCCTTATTAGCAATCCCATTGTATATATCTGGAAGCCAGTAATGTTTGCTTCCTTAAAATCAATTAAAAAAAAATCAGTATAGTTATTTTCTGAACTTAAAGAGATTTGGACTTTAAATCAATCATTTTCTTATCGCACCCTCTGGAAGAAAAATGCCACTATTTCATGCCTTCTGGGTCAAACTCTTAGCCTCTAATATAAAAAAGAAGCACATCATCAGACAACGTTCAAAGACCGATTAGACCAAGAGGATATTTGCAGGATGGGGCAGAGGCACCCAGCACCAGAAGCAGGACGTGTGTGGAGTGAGGAGGAAGGCTGGAGAGCGTCACCTGATGAGTGACATCCTCCAGTGCAGCACTCAAAATGGCAGGTGCACGAGGGAGCTGCCTCTTGCTCCATGCTAGGTGCGGGAGCGTTGCAGAGGTGCCTGCTCGATGCTTTCACAGGTACAGAGTTGTATTTTCAGATGATTACTGGAGGAAAGCCAACCAGGAACAGATGGGTAGGGAAAGACATGTGTGAATGTAGATGGTGGAGATGGCACAAGCCTTCAAATAGAGGAGCCTAGGTTACAGCTAAACAGTGTGTTACCAACACATGGAGCAGTTTTTCTAAGCAGTTGCATGGACTGAGAAACTGTCCATTTCCACCGTAAAAGCCCTTGCAGACACATAGGAAAGAGTGCAGGAGAGCACAACAGGTTTAACTGTTTGATGTTGAGTCCTAGGAATTCCCACAATGGGTAGGACAGAATGGTATTGGAAGCTGGAAAATGCCAGTAAGCTTAGAGTGACATAAGTGGAAAAAGGTGGGAGATAATTGTCTGGAAAAGTGGGTGGTGGATTTAGAAGAAATGGTGAAAGAAAATAGCTTAGAATGAGACAGATTTTCAGCTTTGAAGTAGATAACTACAAGTATAGATAAATGATCTCAGTGTATTTACAGTTTAGATTTGTGTGATTCTACTTTTTGAAGCTAGACCAACAAGATTGTTCTCAGGCTTGGCATTTAGTAGGTGAAGACTTTCCAAAGACTACAGTGGCATAGGTTAAATTCATGTACAGACTGTGAATTGCACAGTGAGCTACCATGAACTTGATGATTTGTGTGTCAGCATCGTGGGGAGTGACAGCAGGTCTTGGAAACTCAAAAGATTTGCAACCAGGAATAATTCAGATCTTGCTTGAATGGAGACAGATAGCATAGTCATTAAGACTATTGGCAGTAAAGGCACAACAGCTCCTGTGCTGCTGCTTGGTGTTAATGCCAGTGCTCTAAGGGAGCTGTGTGATCAGCATCATATGCAAACTCTCACAGAAAGGTCTCTTAGACCATGGACTGTGGCAGAGTGATATTTCTCTGGAGGATACTCTAAAGGAGAGTGTCCTATCTCGGAATGCCATGGCCTGACATGGTGTGCTGGCTTTTCCGTGCTAGTCCATGGCCACACAATGGTCTGTGATGGATGTGGCTGTGGGCTTGGCAGTCTCAAAACTACTTTGGCACAGGCCAGCTTCTAGGGGGTAAGACATCTTGCATCTCCATGGGCATGGCATTCAGCAATGGCTTTGCTGCCTCTTTGGTACCAATGCCAAGTCTTGTCATGGTGACTCATCTCTTACAATACTAAGGATGGGTGGTCAGAGCTGTCAGAACGGAGTGATCTGATTCTGTTCCCTGATTAGACTTCACTGGGGCCTCTGCCTCTTCTCTTCATGTCACAGATATCAGATTGTCCAGAAGTCAAATTGCTTTTTAAGGAGTGGTGGACAGATCTCTATGTAGGGTTCAGTAGTGGTTCAGGGTTTTCAAAGTGGAAAAGACAAGTGAGAGATGCACCAAGAGCTACCAAGACCTTAATAAGGAGGCAAGAGAGCTTAGGGTGTAGATACCATGTGAGGTTCTGCCTCAACATGGAATATGAACATTGCTGGTTCCCAGTGCCCTGAAAATGGCTGTAGCATGGGCACATATAGGGAATTCATGCCTGAAAAACAATCCTTTGTGAACAGCCTAATAGAGACCTGGGGAGATCTCTCCTATAGTTAAATATGTCAGTAAGAAACAGGAAGAATTCTTTTAAATGGGGTATCTCTCATATCATGAAATATTAAACCTCGCCCAACTGGTAGTACAGAAAGTCAGGTGAACTGTCTACTCTGCCTCTACACAAGGATTTTCAGTTGAATGGAGATGGTGTGAATATCTATATCGGTGTCCAAATTAACATCTGTAGTTTAAATTTAACTTCTTAACTGCCTAACAATAAACTTGTGTGTGTCTATAGAGCAGGGAGAACAAAGGAGTTAAATCAAACCTTAATTTCCACAGTGACACTAAGACAGTAATAAGGTCAAGTAAAGCCCTTGGCTCTGTCTTGTGTATCAGCCACCCTGCTACACTGATACTTAAAACATCATGGAAAGAAACTCATACTTGTGAAGCAGGTACCACCCTTCTGTCACAAGCCATTCTTAAATGCATTCTTATCATTACACCTTACATTAGTAGACTACTAAAAATTCAGTTCATGTATTTTGCCTCCTAGTCTCCTTTGCTAGGTGCTAACTTAAAGTCTTTTAGTTCTAATCTAGTATTTTTTTTCATTTGATATATTTTCTTGTTTACCAATCCTGAGCAATACTAAAAGTTTATATAATTCCTGTATGAGCTGAAAACTCATGATAAAGTTCAATAAATTCCTCTGCTTGAAAAGCTGTACAAACTAACTTGTGTGTAAGGGACATGATTTGTGTCTTATTTCAGAACTACTGGTGAACACACTAGACTATTGGTGCTTTTGAGTATTCATTTATTTCTGACATGTTAGCAATATTATAAAAGCAGTGTTTAAGTCTACACAATACACATAGATGGTACAAAGAATAAGAACACAGGCTACAGCTTTATTAGTGATGAAAATTTGGGAAAAGGTCCACATGAAATGAGCACAAAGATCCCCAAAATCACGCAGTGTAGGATTACATATATCTCAAACATACTAGCCTAAACCAATTAAACAACTCACATTTCCCACAAAGAAATGAAAGCATTTGCCATAGAAAGGCAGAGCAAGAGCATTATAATTTAACAGTGTGATGATGAGGGGTTGATTCCCTGAAGAAGTCTGTTAGACTTGCAGAATATACCCAAATTAAACTCTGGAGTGATGCCAATACTGCTGAGTCCTTAAGTGAGTTCAAAGATTCAGCTGAGCAGTCTTCACCTTTGCTGTCCTGTGTCACCTCTTCAGCTCTCGCTCTGGTGATGTTAACTGCTTAATTCCCAGCTAGAGCACTGAAACCTAGCTCACATCAATGATTTTAAATGCATATTATCTATTTGATTTGAATTAGCTGCTTTTACTAAGGAGAATGATTTTATCTTACATACTCAAATACCATGGTGATAAGCATATTTGATATAAATATCTAGTCAGAGAAAAGCAGCTTTTTTCATTGGTTTTACTTCTGAAAAATATACTCTGAAGCTCTCTGTTCAAAAATCCTTTCCAAAAGCTGTGATGTTAGCTTTAAAAAACATGGCCTTTGCACTTAAGCTTGAGAAATACTAGTCTCATTAGGACACAGACAGGTTGGTTAAGGATACACCTTCCTGTAGGTAAAGGGAGGAAAATAGGAAACTACTTCACAGTCTTAAGTACATGTTCTCTATAAACGAAGTTGATTTTAAAGACACATTATGGTTGGGCTCGATGATCTTGAAGGTCTTTTCCAATCAAAATGATTCTATGATTAAATAACTATGACCAAAGTTCTATGTTTGCTAAAGAAAATTGGCTATGTTAAGACATCCTTGAAGTACTTAACTTAGGGCAGGGCAATACAAACATCTATAGCAAAATGACACATAATTTCTTCCTCCTTGATCCTTGAAGATTAGTATGAACAACTGATTTATAAATGGAAAATTATATAGAGCCCAATAGGCTCTATATCTTATGCTTAGAGCAATGGCTTGTTGGGTACTCATAAGCTGGTCAATATTAGCCTTTTGGAAACTCGCGATGTCCTGTTTAGATTATATCTTGAAGTGCAGTTTTATGGATAGGTGGGGATGCTTAGCATTTGGAAAATCAGACTAGAGGAATTAATCGTGTGGTCCAAACCTGGAATGGTAGGACATGCTCTGAAGTCAGTAGGAATAATGTCTCCTGAACGCTGACTATTGCCTTGTAATAGATATGTGGCTTGAAAACAGAATTATTTATCTCTGCACAACAAACCTTTTTATTGTGTTTTTTTTTAACCATTATTTACTAGTTTTAGCAACTAATTTACTACCATAAGCGTTTTCTTTTAGAAGTCATATTGAAATAGATCTATAGGTGACTACAGAATACATCCTTAGAGCGTGTTTCATTTCTGTAAAGTGCTAAACAGTCACAGGACTGCGTCCACCATATTGCTGTACAAGTTGTCATGATAATTGTCATTTCTGGTTTTTGTTACAATACATGTCACAAGTAATGGATTAAATTTATGGAATTTTCTCACTCTTGTCCTAGTTTTTATCCCTGCAGCCTGAATTTATTATCAGAGACAGCAATATCAATCATTAAAATGCAAACATAATTTATTTTTGTCACAATTCTTTGTATAAAAAAAGGAAAATGGCATACGATTAACACTCAATTATGGAATAAAGTCATTTAATTTTGCCATAAAATTATTATGATTACTGAAAATATAATCACCCTAGTTCATTTTTTTGTTAATACATATTCTAATATTGCTCCATAATATGTTAAGGTAAATTGATCTATTAAAAAAAAAAAGTATTTACAAACAGTAAACAAATGGTGTTTTGAAGTACATCTGGTACATGTTTGAGATAAAGTTTATACTATATATAACTGGTATAATTGTATTATAGCTGATAGGAAATTAGGCTGATTTTAAATTTAGTCTGCTTTTTAATGTCAATTGCATTTAAAAGAATTTTTATGCTGTGTAATGAGAGTCATCTTGATTGTCACCAGGGATTGAGTCTGTCACTAAAAGGAGGAAAAAAAAAAAAAAGAACAGGGAGAGGGAGCACCTAAAATCGAAAGAGCTGAGTGCAATCTAGCACCCTTTAAAAGTCAGGGGAAGCATTTCTATCGACTGCAGTGAGAACTGCAGCAGGGAAAGGAACAGGATTCAGCTGCGCCAGACTTACTGATTTTATAGAAGAATCCATCAGCAAGAAGAATCCTTGCTCCATTACATCAAGGAGTTTGCAAAAGCAGCTTTGCCAAGTAAAAATACGTGGTTGATCAGTTACAGGAATGAGAAACAGGAGAACAAAAAGCATACTTTAAAGGAAACAAAGGTGTACTGAGAATGGAAGAGAAAGAGTTAGGAGATTAATGGGTGAAAGGGCTGGACTACATACAAATAAAAGTAATGTACAGTGCAAAAGAAGGGAGATGGCTTGTAGGGATGAAACAGAGGAATACAGAAAGTCAAAGAACAGCCACTGATGATGATGTTGATGATGTCTTTGCTGTCAGTAGCAACATTGTGGGAAATTTGATTTCTACAACAGCTGAGTGAAATCATAAGCTCTGACCAAGGATGCACAAGTCACCTCCCAAAAGGTAGGAGAGAAAATCTGGGACATGTTGGCTTGCGGAGGCAGGTGGGGAATTTGAAAGGAAGATTGTATACAGTACCAAGAAATGGCTGTTGGTGTATTTTTAAATGTGTGAAATTCTTAGTTTTGTCTTCTCTCAAGCTGACAAAAATCATGTGCCCATTTGGGATGTCCTGTTGCTCAACTTGTTAAAAATTAGAGAGAACATTGACCAGAAGCGCTCTGCAGGCTGACTTCCTGAGCTTCAGCCTTGCTTTAAATTCCCCTAGCTCTCCAAGACATTAAACATGGCATCTCTGGGTACCAATAAGCAAAGAATGGTAACTGTGGCTGACAGAAAAGACAAAATTTATTCTGGGTGTCCCTACAATGAGTAGTACTAGAAACAAATTTCTCATGTATTTTTAACTGAGACATTCAGTCCAAAATCCAGCTTTTCTTGATATCATTAGCTCTGCTGTGCTGCTAGAACTGGTTGATGTTACAGGCCCTATAGGTCATATTCCTCATTTATTTCTGTAAGTGTTGAAGTCTGTGTGAAGACTTGTGGACAATTTAAGGATTAAATCTAAGTTGTTCAGTGCATTCTTTCAAGAGACCTCACTACACAAATGTGGAAAAAATAGGACAGATTTGTCAACGGTAATTAAAAGCAGCTAGGAGATAGGACTAATCTCTCCCTCCCTCCTTCCTCTTTGAGAAATTAATAGTGGTCTTGGAAGAGAGCACTGGCGTGGGAACTACTAACTAGACCTAATGGCTCTGAATGGCACCACCTTTCTGCTTGCACAAGATACCCAACAGTGATGTGCCAGACAGTTTCTAATATGGAAGAACAAGCAGAAAGTGCTGAAAATAATATTGCTTCAAGTTGGCTTGAAAAGACCTTCAAGTTAGAAATGGTAGCTTGAAGATGGTCTAATATTTTTTCCTTTGAAAGGTTTTATTTATGAAACTAACCTATGCACTGCTTAGACTGAGTCTTACAGTCCTAATGCTAGGACTTGAAGAAACACAATTAGCTGCAGGCTGTTTCCACTTCTCTCCCTGTTTGTGTAGAGTATTACACAACTGAGCATTACACAACAGGTTTTCATCTTGAAGGTTCACATGTTGAATGGGTAAAACTAGTCCTCATACTCAGGACTTTCTGAGAATCTTCTGCTTCTGTTCTTGTGTTGTGCTTTCTTATAGTAAGGTTGGACACATCTCTTCAAACAAAAGTCCTTGATTGGTCTCTTGGTCTTCCGTGGATGGAAGGACGATCTTCCATCATGCCTTACAGTTGTGGCAGTGCCACGATGTCCCAAGCAACCCATCTAGGGAACAACAGCTTTGTCTCCCATATGGCAGCTCAGATAGGCATAGCGTGATACTGATCTGATCCAAAGGAAAACATATTTGTTTTGACAATATAATACGAGGGGATTTTGGTTTACCTAACCAAAAATAAGTAAATTGTTTTGATTTCTATAGCATTAGTGATTATTATGAAGATCACAGTATTTTGTTTCTGAGGTTTTCCTGTGTTTCTTCCTGTAAAGTGCTCTCTCTCTCCTGAGCACCTGAGGGTCCTAGGGTGATATTAGCACCTGAGCACCGGTGGTTCCTTAGGCTTCTCTTCTTTTCTGACCTGCCTGTCTCACAGACATGACCCTCTAGCTTAGCAGATATATCTTGATTTATTTTGATAGTTAGGATGCATTTCATATTTAAGAGTGCATGGTTAGCTGCATTCCTATGCACTGAAAAATAATACAGAGAATTGGAATGTTTATGATGAAGAATCCCAGACTAGCAATGTAGACAAGTGGGTATGCACTGATCAAAAAAAAAAAAATCAGTTAAGGATTTACTTGACAAGATCAAGTGGGAGAATATACTCCTAGAAAGGCTGAAAAGGAGCCTGTTGTCATGGAATATATCTGTGCTTTGGATATGGGAAGAAAACAACAAAGAGATCCCTTAAATCTGAATTTGAACTACTAGAAAACTTAAGGTTAAAGTGGTAATCATAGTTTATTCTAACCAGGTTCAGGCAACAGGGACAAATTCAAGGTCTTGAGGAGTGATTTAGAAGATGATGGGCAAAGACAAAGGGCCTGAAAATATTAGGCAATGGAGGTGTTTTGGGTTTCATCTAAATCAAAGTGGAACCAGACTGCTAGCATGTCATTTTAGTCAGTTTTTAACTTATTGTTTACTCAAGAATTGGGGAAAAAATGATGGTTAAGCATGTATGTCAAAGCACCTCTCAAGGATGTCAATAAAATAAAGGTATCAATGTATCCATTAAAAGTAAATGAAAGGGAATTATAGAGAGAATGAGAAAAGAAAAGCAAGGAGACTTAGGTTGTATCTGGGAACTGTCCTATGGCAGAATCTTGGTCACATAGTCAAAATCCAATTCATAGGTAAAAACTTCAATGAATTAGACCTAATTCATAAATAAGAAAGCACAAAAAAATCAGTGAGTTCTTAGTTAACACAGTCCTTGCCTACAAGGTATATTATACCTGTCTATAAAATAGACCAACCAAAAGAAGTAATAGAATAACCGTATGTAGGAAGGATTGCACAGATTCCAGGAAAACCAAAAGTTCTTAGTAGACAAGATCAAACAACCATATCTGTATATTTAACCCTAGGTACATAAATGTATTAAGGAAGCCTTGTTTTAAGATTAAGAGAAAGAAATTCAGTATACAACAGCAGTCAACTCTAATTATCTTAGTGGTGGGAAGGGAAATTAGTGGTGGAGTATCTCACTTCTCAGCATCGTTTACAGAGAGACAAAATTCGGAGAGGTCAGCTCTTACCACATGGAAGAAGAGTTTGGGGGAAAAGATAATGCTGGAGCATATGAGAAGAGATTGCAAGAGACTTTTGTAAGGAAAGTGTGTTAAATCATTCAAAAACAACTCTTACAAGAATAAAATGAGGGTCATTAATCCTTTGGCAAGTAAAAGAAGAAAAAATATTATTGAATATTAAATTATTATTATATGACACTACATCAAAAAAAAAAAGAAAAAGATTTCATTAGTGTGCAAATATTAGCTGGAAGGGCTTAACATTAAAAAGTAAAGGAAGCAAAATAATTTTTTTTTTTCAGAGAGAAACCACTAGAGTATGTAGGCAGGTGTTCAAATTACCAAAGAAAATGGAAACTAGAAAAGGAAGAAATAATTCAGTATGGCTACATTACAGTTGAGAAGGTCTTTCAAGTCAAAGAAACATCTTTCAAAACTCAGAAATAATCATGATGCTTCTTTCCAGAACTGTGGAATGAAATTGAAAAGATAATACTTCCAACTGCAGAAAAACAAACACTTTTTCACAGAAGAAGAGTAGACTGTGGAGCTCAGTTCCACATGATAACTCTGAGCATAATAAATCAAAATAATTTGTTAAAAAAAAAAAGGAATTAATGTTTATATCTACTGTCATAACAATCAGGACTAACAGCAAGGGAGAAGAAATGTCTTTGTAAACTTAAATCACTGCAAATTATCAGCTTCTAGCCTGTATTAACTTTTATCTGAAAATCACCAGCCTCTATTTTTGGCAAGCTACTTTAGTATAGTTATATCTTTAAAATGAACTCTGTACACTTCATAGTGTACGTAAACAGTTGTGTATTTTTGTACCTTAGCTATGTATACAATTTAAATACATGTTCAAGAATATGCTCAGTTTCATGGGTATTCATAAATTGCACTAAAATGTATAATGAATGAAAAATAATAATTAAATATATGGAATCATATGTAGTGATAGATAAGTGCTTATAAATAAATTAAATACACTTTTAAAAAGTGCTTCACTTCTGGCACAAGGAGTAATCCAGGCACTAAAGCATGTAATTCTACCATGGGTATTTTCTTTGAACTACCCTCTTCAAGCACATAAAATTTCCTTCAACATGAAGAAGAGGTGGTGTTTTCACACAGAAACTTATAAAATAAAACACATAATTGCCTACAGTAAGGTTGAATCTATTTAGTGGATCTGACTGAGCAGGGAAGACACAGCTGTTAATCTGATGAGATTCATGAAAGAATAAAAAAATGCCACTGAGAGATTAATTTATGCAGAAGAATATATGTCAAGTGTTCAAGTAATAACAGTGCTTATACATAGGGACAGTGCTGGTGGGAAAAATGCATATTCTGAAGACTGAGATGATTTATGGTATCAAATAAAAATTTTTGCATAGAGTATGTCTGAAATTTTGGTTGGAAAAATTACCGCAAATTCTGAGAAAGAACAAGCTCACTGTTTACCGTGGATCTAGGATTTGTCGCAAATGCTTGGAAGCAGAGAAGCAATCTCTTGTTCTGAGGACAGATCAAGCTTAAATCTTGTTCTACTAGACGATCGCTATTTTTTACCTATGTTTTTCCAGAAGTGAATGTTTTTATTAGACCTTAGTGGTTTTCCATTCAGATCACTGGAAGGGTTTGATTGCCTCCGAGGTGGTGAATGCGTTTCTCCATGAAGTCCGTCCAGCATGGGCATGGGCATGTCCCCCAGCCCTTGTGGAAGCTGCCCGGAGCTCACAGCACACAGATTTGCGCTGCCTTTGTCCTGACAATAGGGTCATCCCTCCTTATACTAATCAGGTGCTGTTGTCCTCATCCTAGACATGGCAGTAATGAGACCACTGCAACTCCTTCCGCACTGGGATAGGGTGGAGAGATCGTGCTCCCAGCTGTGCTCCGGATTGGGTACTTTATAGCTCTGCAGGGTGCTTGCGGAGTGCATGGAGGGAGCAGCTTCTAGCCCCGATTCACAGGCAGAAACTCCAGACTGTAATTATGCACCTCAGCAAGGGAGATGAACTTGGCAGCACGAAGTCGCGTTTGCCTTTTCATTATGGCTAAGTAGCCTGGATGCAGTCGATGCAGTTTTTACTTCAATGTGTCCCACCATGCTCTGACCTCCTTCGACATCAGTGTTCATGGGTGAACAACCATAGAGTTGCTGGGGCAGGCAAGCTAAGATCACCTTCATCAGGAAGTGAGGATATTTGATCAGGCTATCTTAGACTTACTTTCTTGAGAATCATTGGTTACTTGTAATAAAACAGTCAGACCTCAATTGCAAATCTCTGTTTTTTTGACAAATTTTGTGAATGCATCTGAAAATTTGGGGCTTTTTGTCTGGTGAAGATGGATGTACATTTTGATATTTCAAAATTCATCTGGAAAAAAAACAATATCTATTTGATCAAGAGGTGGTATAATTGTATAATACTTTTGAATTGTCTTGTTGGCCTTAGGCACTCCCATAGACATCATATACATAAATGTTTACAACTTATTCAACAAACCAGAAAGAATGTTTCTAGGGGCAAAGAGCTTATGTCGGTTAGCAAAAAGACTTTTGCAACTGATAAAACAAGGTAAAGCTGGTATTGAAGGTTTTTCATCATAGTCCAGTTCTGAGCAGTCCCAGACCTACATGTTAGTTCCAGCCAGTGCCAATGCCCTACTTTAGATATGATTCACCTCTTCTTGATGATATTTAACAATGTTCTTAGGAGAGGAAAAAAAAAGATGACCCAAGAAAATTGGGGTATGGATATGATCTAAGTATAGATACTGATTCTACTTCCTTTCTCTCTTAAATGCAGAAATGTTTGGGGTTTTGATACAAAATAATTCTGACTCTAGTGTAATAAAAACTTGACATATTTGTTCATGGTCTTTTCTAGAATCTTTTGTATACCTTCCTCAGAGGACAACCAATAAATTAGAACACTTTTTATGCTAATAGGGAAAGAAAAAAATAAAAAGAAAGAATAGGATTAATACCCTATTGGTATACCTATTAATACCCTACTGGTACCGTATTGGAATACCCTTTACTGGTATTCCTGGTACTTTCATTGCTTTTATCATCTGACCTCCATTTTTGCTTTCCTTTTTTTTTTTTTTTTTTTTTTGCTTAAGACACATGATCTTAATCTTATTAAGACAAATTTCCTGAAGTCTGGGTTAGTACCATTTAACAAGCTGAATTAATCTGTGTTGATTCCAGTAGACTCACTACTCACATTAAATACAGTTTTTATTGCATGGCTTGTTTATCAACTCTGACTTAGTAGCTGTCTGTCCAGACTGAGTTGTAATTAATTCTATCTTCTTAGACCGACTGTTAACAGAACTTCCTAATCTTTGAATGAGCAACATAATTTCCAAACAAAACTAAGGTATACTTCCGGTGAACTCAGTGGGCATATATAAGCACTCTGAAAGTAAGAACACTTATTATGGCATGTGATTATTGGATTGTAAGATATATAACTGTAGCTCTTGGACTTTTTAAATGGTGTCACTAGTTTCCTGTAGTTGTTGTTTCCTTGACCAATCTATTGCACTGTTTCCTTAAGTAGTATTTCTCATTTTTAAGTACATATAGACTTTTACCCACTTAATAACTTTTGGTTTGTTGTCAGGAAGCTGTTTTCATCATCTGAAGCATTTGTAACCAAGGTCTCCTGCTGTCATGGCAGATCCTGAGTGCCCATTTAAGACACTCTTGCAGTAGGCGGCAAAGGTGTTCGCTGGAAGGGAGGATGTGCAGGAGGTGTTTACAAGTCAAGTTCAGCAGCTGAAGCTGGGCAGATCTGTCTGTTAAGTTATGATTATGTTCTGTGGGCACTAAGGCATGAGAACCAGTGGAAGATCTGCTAGAACCTGAGCACCCACTTTCCTGCTGGGCAGAGTTGTGCCAGGTACTGCATATATGAGACATCAAGCTCCACTGGCCACCTAATAATGAGCCTGGTAAACAGAATCTTCATTATAAATGTGAAAAGCTGCCATCTCCAAAGAAAAGCAAAGAAATACACCTTTAAAACTTGTGTTAGGAAAGCTGCCTGCAGTCTTTCTTTATTGAAAATCAGATAGTGTTTGCACTAGGAGCAAGGAAGGTTTAGGCTTTCCAGACTCAGCTTGAAAAGACAACATAGGACAGATGTTAGCAGGAAGCATTAGCTTTTCCTGTTTTTGATGACTCTAAAAGATCATTTGCAAAGCCTGTCTGATGAATCTAGAGATCCAGATAATTTTATAAAACTTCTTAGTAAGGAAAGCACTAGTGTTTTGTTTGTTTTGCTAAACAACAAAGCTTTATGTCAAATATTTAATTTTTGTAAGATCTTACTCCTACTTAAAAAATAAGTTTAGTGCTTGCTCAGTCCATTGTGACATGCTTTAACATTAAAGCAGATAAAAACTCCAACTGATTTGCAATAGAGATGACAAACAGAACAAAACTGATGAAATATAAAGTGACCTCAAACTGTACTGTGGTAACATTACTTATCTCTTGCTGCCTTTGGACCTACTCTGCAATGGGAAGCAAGGAGTCCTTTAAGTTTTCTAACTGCATCTCCTCGTTTCAATAACCCAAGCAATGCACACTAACCTTTTAGATAAAGCTTTTTATTGCTATATCTCAGAATACTTTCCAGAAAAATCAGCATTGTTATTTAGTTATTCCCCTTTTATAGATAGGGAAACTGAGGCACATTGTGATGAGGCATTTGTCAAAAGTGAAAAAAAACAGAAACTGCAACATAAACCCATGACTTCCCCATGACTTCCTTTGTGTGAATCTGTACTCTGTTCACTGGGGCTCTTTTAAAAAACAATAACAAAAACAAAAACAAACAAAAATTTCTGTGCTATCTAATTCTGATCATTCTATCCTTTATTAACTGTTTATGCAGGTTATGCAGGAGATAGATAACCCTTAGTTCACTCAAGCTAGTTGAAACTTTTCAGTGAGATCATAAAATATCTTGATAAATCCTGTAATGGTTAGTGTTGTATTTATACAACATATGTTGTGAAAAATATTCCTTTTGTATGCATCATACCTTTGAAATCATATGACTATATACTATAGCTCAGGATATTTGTAAATAATAAGTAAGACTCTTGGGGTTACAAACAATTCAGTTAAGTTTTTAAACTTAGGTAAAGTTCAAAACCCTGCAAATTCTATAAAATGGGACCATTTAAAGAAAGAGGAGGAGAGGACAAGATAGAAATTAAAATTGTACAACCACAGTGGCATGTCGCACAGTTTAGAAAAGATTAAAGTTGCCTTCTTCTCTATCCCTGTTTACCTCTGTTTCCTGTACTTAATATTTTAAGCTGGTTTCATAAGGAAATGAGGCCTTTGAAATCTCACTTTGTCTCTAGGATTTCCAAATTCTAATGATTTGGTCATATAAATTGGTCATGAAAACTGGTTACTTTGTGCAAGACACTGGTGGATACAGAGACCTCGTGATTCTTGTGGGAGAGAAGCTTGGATCTGTCTGTCAGCTTAAGTGCATATTTTAGGATGATATTTTACATTTTGTTTTATAAGTAAGTGCTCTTTCCTTCTCCCCCTACTGCCTTCCTGCCGATATATCTGTGTCTGGGTGCTGCTCATTTCTCAATTGTGAGACTGTCGCTTTTCTGTCTCAGCAGCCTTCTGTGCCCGTGGCTGCTGCTATGGCACTTGTGCTTTGGCTGGGCAGGCAAAGTGAATCCCACTGAAGCAGTACATCAGGCATGAAACTCCCACCAGAAATTTTAGTATCAGCACCTGTGATCAATGAGGCCAGTCTTCCAATCGGTGCAGGGAGGATTTTAGCACATAATTTTCACGGTGTTAAAGCAAACTTCTCACATAAAGCCTCAAGACGGTATGTCTGTGTGGGGAGGCTGGAAGGAGAGCAAGTGTGCAATGTCTAGCTTTTTTTTTTCAGCATTAGCATCCTTTCTCCCTGTCTTTCAGGGTTCCTCCCCTGTGCTACTGTCCTGTCCTATACATATGTAATACGGCGCCCTAATTTGGTCACAATGTTTCCTATTTCATATATACACATCCACGTTTATGTACATGTCAGTGTAATCCATGCCTAAGCCATCTGGTATCCTTCCTTGCAAATGTTCACACAGAAAATTGACTGCGAGTAAGGTTCTGAACCTGCCTGTCCAAATGGTCCATATTTGAGTTCCCTAGCAAATGCATAGATCCTATTAGCGAGACTGATCCAACATATTTCCATGTGTCAGTTGTACCTGCTGCAAGTGTCATTCTGTTCAGTGATAACAGGACTTGCATCTTAAAATAGAGAGAAAACAAGAACATCAGGTCCTTTTGGGGATCTGAATTGCTTTTTCCACCATCTGCTGACCAATGCTTTGAAAGAAAGAAAGTCTGTGTCTGGATTGACACCTTTCTTCTTTTTAAGCTGATAAAAGAATGGCCTATAAAAGAACCTAGACGTTACATTTACAAGAGAAGCTTATTAGAACATATAACGTTGGTGTTGTTATATGTTTGCAACTCAATATACAGGAGCTGATATCGGTATTCTCTTAGTGTCTTTGAAATGGATTAATTTAACTTTGTGATAAAATACTATTTTACTTTTAATCTAGATAAAATTTTATCTTACAGAACTGAGAGAGATCAGAGAAGAGAAATGGATGTGAAGAATAAAGTTTGAGTCCCTTGTTCTGTTGTTACAGTAGTAACTTTTTACAGTAAATTGTATTGTAACGTGTTACTTGTTACTCCTGTTCTATTGTTATAGTAGTAAGACATAGTTCAGTAGTAGGTAAATAGCCAAGAGGTTGTAGGAGTTACCAGTGAAGCCGCAGGACCCAAGTTAACTACCATCCCATGTAGCCAGCAGAGGTGTTTGCATGGTAGGAGTCAGTGTTCAGATCAAAGGAGATCTTTTCATTCTGAAGCATCTGATGTTAGCCAAGGAATTACACTATTCAGGGCAAACCTGTTCTAGTATAGTAGCATGTAAAAAGTACATAAAATGAAAACAAATTCCTTGGTAGTCTAATCGGTAGATTCTACTTTTTATATGTATAGCTATACTTTCTCACTTCATCCTTTTTTTTTTTTTTCTTTTCATATGAAATTAGTTTCATGTGAAATCAACCGTTATTAAATTCCATTTTAGATTTTTTCCAATAAGGCACAATCAACCACCCAGAGAAATACGATCTTATGCTTTGGTCCAATAAGGTATCTTTACTTTATAATGCATTCATTTTAATTGCAAGTATTTTAATAAAATAAAATTAACTTTGTATTAATTCCCCTGTATTCAGCTGAGCATTAATAGAATGAACTCTCTTCTTCCTGATTTGGAAATAGTGTGTTAGTCCCTGGAAATGCTGTTGTAATCTAGGATTACTTACAATCACTTACGTGGAATTATAATGGGATTCTGCTGGAAGTGCATACGCTCACTCTGGCACCAAATTATTTTGATGTGATTTCATAGCATAATCTCATAGTATGAACTCCATTAGAGGAAACTACAAGACAGACTCCGCAGTTCTGTAATCTCGGGCACAGGAGGCATATATGTGATTTCTTAAGATAAATAATACATGCAGAGCATCCACCTCCAGGAAATAAAGGCTGGCATCCTCTTATGAGGGAGTTAAACCATTACGCTAATTTTAAAAGAGCAGCCCAGTAGGGAGACACTGCATTGGGAAGCGAAGGATACTGGCTGTGTTCCTAGTTTTGGATCTAGCATGCTAAGTGGTTTTGTACAGAAATCCTATCTTTTTGCAATTTATTTCTCCATCTATGAAGTGAGTGCAATGATCCTTACCTCCATTTTAAAGTACCCTAAGGTCTGAGTGTGAAAAGTATATTGGAAGACTGTATTTGAGTATTATATTATTGTGTCAATTGTGCTTTGAATAAGTTAAAAATCTAGGGGGGAAAAAAGGTAAACATTTTTAAAATTTGCTAAAACACTGCAAATTGTTATATATATTACAATATTTTTCAAATACTGTTTCATTTCAAAGGCCTAGTGTACAGCAGTGAGAAGAGAGATTCTGCCCAGAGTCGCTGTTGCAGCAGCCTCCCGGACAAGGACCCGCTAGTAATTTAACTCCCCTGTGTCCTCTTGCAATGGCAGCACGCACCCCACAGCGGGTAGGCTGAGCACTGCCGTAGTGCTGCCGTTGTGCAGATTTGAGCTCTCCCTGGCAAACGGCCAGGTTTTGGAGGCAGCCATGAACTCCTGGAAAATCTTCCTTGGAGTCTCTTTTATTGCCAAGACAGACTGTGCAGCTCAGAAAGAATTAGCTTCGCTGATGCTCTGACTGACCATACTAACAGGTGAGCTGAGCAGCCATCTCTGCCTCTGCAATCTATAGAATATCTATCGTTTTCTTCATTGTTTGTCCCACAAAACGCCTCATATTCAGTTTTCAAGGAGCTATCCTACCTATCCATAAGTATTCATCAGAGGGGACAGATGTAGTAAAACGGATGAAAGGCGTATATACATATATGTCCTATTAATAGGCCTCTTGAGCTTCCACTTTTGTTTCTGCCCTTGTATCATGGGTGGCAGCATCAGAACACACTCTGCAATGTTCCTCTAACTGTTCCCGTCACACACCAGGTGGAAATGGCCATTTGCACGGGATCCTCTTGCAGGACAGACCTCAGACCTTTCGGAGAGCCCCTCTGTGGCCCAATGCAGCAGTGCCCATCGCCCAGAAAAATCATGCCCTTGCTTGTGTGTCCGAGCAAGGCTGCTCACCTCCTCCCTGGCCTGCTCGAAGCAGGCTGGCTGCCCTACACAGCTTGCTGTGTGGGTCCTGCCCGGGGTGTCCCCGCTAGCTGGCACTCTCTGGGAGGGCCACCTTTCCTCTCAGCAGCGACAGCGCAGGGGAGGCACATGCTTCAGGTCTTTGTCCACAGATTTTTCTTCTGCTAGGTAAAAAGATGTTCCTATTTGTTCAGACTGTCTCCTCTTAGCCATACCTGCTGCCATTTATCCATTATCTCTGTGCTATGTAGTTCACACTTGCCTCAGAGGCATTTCATCCCACCTGTGCGTGTATCTTCTCCTTGCTGGTTCCTGAACTCATGGCTGCTGCTACTGGCCCCCTCGTGTCACCAACTCTGCCTGACTCGCGTGCTCTCCTCACAGTCTCCTCGGCCAGGAGAAGGTGGCTCCCACATGCTCCCAGATCCCTCCGTGTTGTCTCCTGCCATACGCCCATCAGCTTTGGCTCCTCGTCCAGTTTATGTTTCACTCCTTTTGCTGAGGACACAGGGGGAATGAGCTGTGATGGAGTGAGGGGAAGGGTCACAGCACTGACCTCCCACCTGCTCCACAGCCGTGGGAGAGGTGAAAATGAAGAGATAATTTGGGCGGATGGCCAACAAAAACAGGCAGCAGCAGCTGTGCTGCTAGGGAGCCAAGAACAGGGCGCACAGCCAGCGCTTAGGGCCAGAACCTCGAGGTCAGGCCGGCCTGGGCTCCACTCAAGCCTTATTACATGGCCACATCAAAACCCAACTGAACTAACATAAAATGCGGTTATATTTGCATGTAGAAAGAAAAGCCTCATCTTGTGTAATCCCCCTCAACTCTGTGTTGTGCAGTGAAAACCCTATTGCTCCTCATGCTCTAGTCTTCCTGCCCCACACCGCAATCTCACCTGCCTTTTGTAACTACAGGTTGTTCATCTGCTGCTTTACTGACCCTATATCCCTATATGGGATATAGTTTTTAACCCATGTGCAGAAAATCACAGGAAGTAAACTTGGAATGACTGTGTGACACAGTCAGCAAAAAGAAATGTGACTTTTTACCTAACCGAAGCTAAAGCAGCACTTTAAAATAGTAGGTTTTGGAGAGCAGTGAAAACTACTCATTCAGCATATCTTGACTAAAAAGTAGTGATTTTTTTTCATGTACATTCAACAAAGAAATATACAAAATTGCTGAATGTGGTAATTAATATTTCAGCCACTGATGTCTAAATAATCTGACAAAATTACTGTTGTAGTTGCCACTTGCTGTTGTTTGTTATCATCATTTATTGTAGCATGGAAAGGTTATGGGCATGTGATTGAAGACAGATACAGAAACATGTTAACAATCAAATGTTTTACACATAAAAAAAAATCATATTTAGCTTTTATTTTTTTCCTCATCAAACAGACCTGAAAGCTTAAGATGATTTGAATATTGAAAGAAATTGTCAGAAGTGTATTTTAGTATTTTAGAGAGAGAGAGAAATGCCATAAAAACGTGTCTGCCTCCTGCATGGTTCATCGCTTTTTCTCCCAGGGATATTCCACATCACCCTTGGCCTGTGACTGAACAGGTGCATATTACAATGAATAAATTATGTGTGCTAGTGAACTAAGGACAAACGGCAGGGACACAAAAGACCAGAACAGTGACAGCAGAGATGTCACCTGTTACCACCAGAGAAATAGGGCATCACCCCTTCCATTCCTTCCCATTCCAAACTTGCTTGCAAGTGACCAGATTTTATATTTCTTGCTTTATGTACATAGGAAGTGAAATGTTCTCATTTCAAGCTTTTTTTTTTTTTTTTTTTTTTTTTAATATTTGTGTATTTTTGGTTGATAGCTTGACTGATCTCTCATTTAGGTATGTGCTGTTAACACTAAGTCAATTGTTGGAGGAAAAATAGGATAGTCTGATGCAATGCATTTTAAAATATCTAATATATCAAAATGGGCTATTCTGGACAAGTGGTAAGACGTGTGTAAGGTTGACAGATACCCTGGAAAACAAAGGCAAAAATAAAGGAACAAGAACAGAAATGGAGCTTCTGGGAAAAGGAATTGAGAAGGAAAGGGGGATTTGCTAGTAGTACATAGCTTCTTTGGGGGATGATTTGTTGTACAGTATTTTCTCAGTTTATTGGAAGAAAAAAAGTACTGATATGTTTGTGAATTCCTCTTGCCTCACCAAAGCACTGAAACAACAGCATAAATGCAAAGCTACATACATGGTTGAAGCTCAGACTGTATATTCAAGTTATTCCAAACTAGTGGAAATACATTAATACCTTAATTTGAAACATATAAAATTGATTGATCTGAGTTAGTATCAGACTGTGTAATCCAGATGATGCAGAGCAGAATGCTGGAGAGCAGTCAGTCCGGCGGTGCCTCTGCGTGCAGGAGAGCGCGGTACCCGAGTCTGCCTTGCCAGTACACAACAGAGCAACCTGCAGCACTGCGATGAACCTGGAGTGGGAACTAGAGACGTTCTTTTTAATAGCGTTATTGCTGCAAATAGTTTATAACCTTCCTCAGATACAGAACTGATTTTAAGGTTCCGAATGCGAACTGGTGTGAACTGATTTCAGAAAATGTAAATTGATTCTGGTCCAGGAGTCTTACATTTGTTTTGGAACCACTCTAGGTGAGCAAATGGCACCCACCTCTTTGGAGTGTGTGTCTCTTATATGAGCTGTGACATGGCATTTTCAGCCTTGAAGCTATCTCAGGAAGTATCTGGCCATAGTTCTTGGCCATGCACTCTTTTCCTTGTGCCACAAGTCACTTTCCCTCAGCTGTTGTAATAACAGTCAGCGAGGCTTAGCTGAAAACCAACCCAAAACGCATAGATCAAAAATTGGACAATGTCAACGGCTGGATTTACAACCCGATATCACACAGAGTTATATCAGCAAACTGCAGTGAGAACTAGATCAAGAAATGGGCTGTGTTTCATATAAATATATAGATTTCTAACAGGATTTCTACAGGATTATACAATCCTGTAATGAAAATAACACTTGCTACACATTACCATTTCCTGTTTGAGGATGGACATAGGGGTAACTGAGCCACTTTGGTAGGATATAATGTGTGGTGCTGTGATCATGTCTTTAAGAGATGCTATTGCCAACAGTTATTGGACATGTTCTTCCTCCCATGAGGTATGAGGGGAGTCTTTCTTCAACGCTTAGATGAAGGCTGGCCTCAAAACACAGCACTGGGGAAGCTGCACCTCACACAGCTTGCTGACCTGCTACAGCTCGGGCTAATGTTTGTTCAACTTTTGACAGAGGTGACAGATACTTGTATGGGCCCAATAACCATTTGCTGCTGACAGTTGATACTTTTATGTTATCCTTAATCTCATGCAGAATGTCCAAATGTTTCATGGCAAAGAATTCTTTTATAAAAAGAAGTTTCATTGCCCTTGAAATTACTGGAAACTATATAATTGATTTTAACTAAAACAGGATTTAGGCCAAAATTTTGTATATTTTTTAAAAAATGATCATGGATTTTATAGGGTTTTTTGTCCTTCATATCCTTTTTTTTTTTTTTTTTTTCCCTCTGGAGATTCCAGGATCCCCAACTCTCTTTTCTTCTTCTTTTCTCTGAGTCTGAAAGATTGTGTTTGCCTTATGATTTCTCGTTTCCTACCATGTGGCTGACAAACCTAATAAGGAGTACGAGATATCATCACAAGGTCTGGCAGTCTTCTGCTAGGCTTAGCATATTGTCCTGTATGCTTCAAGGCTTCCCGCTAAGAAGCACTCCAAATCCATTGCAAGCACCTCAAACCTTGTGCACATCTGATCTGAAAAGAACAGTATGTGAGGTCCAGCCGAGAGCCTGGAGCACTTCCAGTGCACCAACAGCAGTCACAGCATCCCCTGCTTGTCAGGTGCGGGGAGATACAGCTTACACGAACGGAGGAAAACTACGTTTTCCTGATCCAAGGAAGTTTAAGGACTGCACTGGTTCTGTTCTTTAAAATAATGTATAATATAGTATTATACTACATTATACATGCATTATACATAATACATTAATACTAAAAACATGCATATGGCCATAGCAACAGTTCTCTAAATATTAGCTGTGAATATTAAACAGTGAGAAAACATATACTCCTGTAACTTAAGGCTGAAGGCTGAAGATAGAAGGTTGAAGATCAGTCATGAAAACCCTGACCAGAGGCACTGGGTCTCTACAGTGTGAATTTTCTGTAAATGGTTTCTCCCTCCTTTAAACTGAGGCTTGCGTAACAGCTGACTTCGGGCTTTAGGATTAGTAGAATTTTAATACTATGCATAATTTGAATTGGAATTTAAAAGATAGATGTCTTTAAATTCACCATCTGCGTAGTGAAATCAATAGTAGGAAAATTAGGCTCTTCTTTAATTAGATATAATATGCTTAATTAATTAGTTTCAGAATATCAAATAATACCTGTATCAGTACCCTGGGTCACTTTGAAATTGTGTAAGACCTGATTCTTGCAGAGTTTTGTGTATCTGCTGAGACATTAGTTTACATGGGTTCTTCTGAGGCAGAGTCATTCTCTGTTTTCTTTGGGGGCAGCCTTATGTGTAGTACTGTATTATATGTATTTTTATTCTTGCAACAACCGCCTCATATATCAGCTGTTCAGAGATCCAGCACCATGGTGTGAGATGGATAGCCTGTTATTTTTCCCTTGCATTGGGATTCCCACTCATTTCCATGGAAACCTGAGAACCTGCAGGAATAAAGCACAGAAGCTATTGCTTTATTACAATACTGTGCTGCTTGAAAAAGCAGACATCACCATGGTGCCTGTGAATACCAGTATAGCTGTAGGTCTGTTTGGGTTTTGATTCCAAAACCTGTATTTTAAGAGGTTTACTTTTTAGATTTAATTCACGTCCAAATGTAGTTTCACACTGCTAACACAGAGAAATATTTTATATGCACATCATATTACATACATAAATTCATTGGCCTTACTAGAAGGGCACGCAAGCACATCAGTAAGTGCATATGTACACATATGTGTATATGCATTCACACACGCACACATACACATGTATCAGCCAAAACCCCATTGCAAAATAAAGCTACGAAGGCTAGCAGGCATTAACGATGTAATTGTATTGGCTGGGACTTTGAAGGGTTTTCCTGATCAAAAGCAAACAAAGACCTATAGCACTTTAGTGGCTTCCCAGATCAATGATGAAATATATATGAACATAAATATCATTTTTAGTGAAATAACCTAAAATATGTCTCCTCCACTAAAAGTCAGATACGTGACCATTTAATTTTCCTCCAGAGCAGCTGGTGCACGACAAATGCTATGAGTGAGTACAGAGACATCCAGCAGAGCTGATGAAATCAGAGTATATTTTTTTGGTCTTATTTTAGTTCAGTTATTTTATTTCAATCCCAAGAACACAGAGGTCTGGTCATTATGATTGAAAGAATGTGAAAATTTAATGTGCAGGTGCCCAGTATGATTAAAAAACTGTTGCCCCTTAAGATTGCTTGCAATTCACAAGCGAGTATGGTGCACGAAATCAAGGAAGGAGGTAGAACAACAAAGGCAACAGCTGAAAGCTGAAAGTCTGTGCATTATCTAAGCTATCCATAGATGACCTCAGTGATTTCAAGTAAGTAAAAGTTTTTGAAAATACAGATTAAATATATACTTCTTATACTAGACCTAAATTCCTGTAGCTAAAAAATCTTGCTGTCCAGATTTCAGCTCTAAGGGCTGCCTCACCAGTAGAAAAAAAGGTCCTAGGACTTAAGGGAACTTTAAAGGTTGTTACTGCATCCTGTAGCTAGGCAAGGTCAGGTAATCCCATAAGCATTGCACTGTGAGTCAGATTTGAAGAGCTTTAAAAGAGAGGAATAGAGATTTTATAGGTAGAATCTTCATCTGTGGCTTAAACATGAAAAGGAATCTGACAGAAAAAATGATAATAAGAATAGGTGTTTTTCTGAAAGTCTCTGTTCCTGGAATCAAGCAGTTAAAGCAATAATCTTCATGGGTCTTGCGGCTGAGAAGAGGAGCTGGAGCATTTTAATACAAAGGGCTGATAGCTAGGGAAGAAAACAGAGGGATGAAAACATGCTGTATTTAAAATCTTACCATTCTGAAGCCAGTCCATTCACTGCAGAAGACCGAAACATGCTTTCTGAAAGCTGGGGTTTGGCACTATTAATGGCAGAAATTCATACAAGCTTCTAGAGATACTCACTAGTAGTTCCCAAACCTTTTTTTTTTTTTTCTTTCAGTTCAAGAACACCTGCATCTCACAATTTTTGGTAGCTTCCGAAATATGAATATATACCACAGTATGAGATGGTTACATGGAACATAGCACTTACTTAGAGAGGCTTTTGTAATTACCTAAAATTTCAAGGAACATCTGGTAACCTACTTAGGCAGGATAGCGTGCCCTGGCATAGTACTTTGAAACTCTGGGTTAGTGATTGAGGACACAAACGTAGCCTTACATAAGTAAGTCAGTGATTTTTTCAGTTGACATCAGAGGACATAGCTTTTCACTTTCAGATCCCAGTCCTGTGTGTCCTCAACCTGATCTTCACAAAAGTTGCTTGTGTACAGCCTTGTTTCATCAGACTTGAAATACAGAAATAAAGGAAATCTGAGCAAGACGAAGAAAGTTCTGGGTCAAGACCTAATGTGGAGTAAAGATAAATGCAATTGCAAGGGCTCACCCACAGACTCAGTACCTAGAATTGCTCACCCACAGACTCAGTACCTAGAATTGCTATGATAGAGCATGTACATTGTACACACATGTATACGTGTATACAATATCATCATAGAATCATAGAATCATAGAATGCCTAAGGTTGGAAGGGACCTCTAGAGGTCATCTAGTCCAACCCCCCT
>JAWLRI010000731.1:2833669-2848669 GCA_034781795.1 Crypturellus tataupa
TGATCATCCTCGTGGCCCTGCGCTGGACTCTCTCCAGCAGCTCCACATCCCTCTTGTACTGTGGGGCTCAGAACTGGGCACAGATGTGGAGTAAGACATAAGAGAGTAACAAAGAGAGGACAGGCACTGTTTTCTGCCTTTGAGACTCCTTGGCCCAGTCTGGTTCACTTCTTTATGGTAAAAGCTCTGCCACTCCAGAAACAGAGGGTGGTTCCATCTGAAATCTATTCCAAATAATCTCTCTTGTCTGGTGTTGGAAAGGCCTTTCTTGGCATGGACCAAAATCAGGGTAAGTTCGTGCTAATAATTTAAAACTAGGATAATCCAATGCCAGTGTTTGAGTCTGGTCTATTACTTTTACTGGGTATTTTGCAGATTTCAGTGGTGATGGGGCAAATAATAGAAGTATTTTGGAGAAGGACCTGCAGGTATTTCTCTTGATATATTGCATACCTCTGTATAAGTCTCTGTACACATACATAGTTTGTGTGTATAATGAAAACCATGAAAACTGCAGTAACCTAATACTTCTGTATGAATGAGGCTCACCAAAAGAAAAAGTCCAACTAAAACCTTCAAATGTGCTCTTTCTGTTTATTTATCATTCTACTAGTCCCTGTATTATTTTACTGCTTCAGACTAGAAAGAGGAAAGAGGAAAGCAACTAAAAACCAACATGCTTTTAATTGCCTCTCCTGTTTCTGGATTCCCTATCTAGTGTATTTATTTTGTTTAGACTTCTCTTGTTCTGGTGCATAAGTTCTCTGATCTAAGCATCAAATCTGTGCATGCAAAAACATATAGTTACAGGTATTGTCCATGATGCGTTTTAAGCACATCTGTGCACAGCACATTCAGTGCAATGCTCTGCTAGGGCTCTGAGTTAACCTCTGCTAAACCTAGTGACTGTCAAAAATGTGCAGAACATTTTTCTGATCTGCAGTTTACTTTCTGATGGGAATTAGTTAGAAAATTAGTTAGATAAAAAAGTGCAAATCTAGGTAATGCTATGGCTTTTTTTGAAGATGCATCTCCTGCTTTTGTTTCTGCCGTCTGACTTGTAGAGTTTAGAAATGTTTATGCTTGCAATGAATGACTCTGCTCTGTTTCTCTACATATTTTTTTCTGCAATATTTATGGTAACTAGAATAACACGTTTTCATAGGGGTAAAAAACTAATAACTTATTCTCATATATATATTTTACTTTATATATATTTAGTTTATATAATCAGGAATTTGAGTTTGTCATTTAGCAAATAAGCAAAGAATGGTTGCAGGCAGGAAGCTGGCCTGCTGCTGTTCCATCTATTTTTTCTGCCTAGCAGTCATTAACTAGAATATTTTCAAATCAGGGCTTCCGTCCCATACAATACCACACAAATGCTTATGTGTTCCTTGTATGACATGCTCCAATACAAAATTTATTTTGTAGAATCACAGAATAGCTGAGCTGGGAGGGAACCTCTAGAGATGCTCCAACACTCCTGCTTAAGCAGGGCCAGCTAAAGGAGCTTGCACAGAACTATGTGCAGTTCATTCCACCGGAGACTTCACTGGTTGTCTTTTTGGACAACCTGTTCATGTGTTTGACCACTCTCACAGTAAAAATGATCTTATGTTCAAGCAGAATTCTGTGTGTTTGAATTTGTGCCCATTGCCTTATGTCCTGATACTGGTTACCTCTGGAAAGAATCTGTGTCTGCCTTCTTTACACCCCCACCAGGTAGTTATACACATTGGTAAGATCCCCCTGAAGTCTTCTCTTTTCCAGGATAAACAGTCCAAGCTCCTCATGAGCTTATGAGCTCCTTATGAGCCTTTCCTCATAAAGAGACACTCCTGTCCCTTCATCACCCTTGCCCTTCACCAGACTGACTCTGGTTTGTCCATATCTCTCTTTTACTAAGGAGTCTTGGACACAGTTGGTCTCTTATTTGAGGTACTTAGTGGAAAGTGATGCTTTCCAAAGCTCAGGGATCCTTTCAGGGGCTTACTTCCTGCTCAGGTAATTCATCTGGAGTTTCTCTGAAGATTTCATTTGATGGAATTTGAGCTGTGGACACAGGTAGTCCTTTCGGTCAGAAAATTCGAGGCCTCTTCAGACCGTGTAGTGTGTTATCAAATTTAAAAATATTCTGCATTATTTAAGAATCTTAATATCTGCAGAAAAGCTTTGTGTTTCTTGGAATGGTACAGAAAAAAAAATCAGGGCTTTCTTCTCTATTTACATGAAAACAATAGGAAATTTTCCTGTGAAGTATTTGTAGTGTGTATATATTTTTTTCTAGTGTGGATCTTTTTCCCTTGGTATCAGCAAGCTGTTCAGCTATATTTCTCTGCTCAGCTTTGAAACACTGATTTATGAATACATACTACTACTTGTATTACTTGTTGTTCTGTAGTGCATATAAGCTATAATCACAATCCAAAACTATTCTGCCAAATACTGTACAAACATAGGCCCTGCCCCAGAAGATTTGCAGTCTAAACAAATAAATATGTTTCAATTTTCACGTCAATGGAACATGGCACAAGTTCAACAATCCGCATGTTGGGTTGCATTGTACGCCAGTATGATCTAATCTATGAGAGCGTGCCCCTGCATGACTTTTAGCACATTGACAAGGTATATCTATGTAATATATTTTGGATATGACATATATTTTCAGATATTTTAACGGTTTCTTTTGTGCACTTATATTTATGTATATGTATTTACAACATATGAGCTTGCATGTAAACATAATTTTAATTTTCTATATATCTAATATATACAGAATATATATACTCTAACTGTGTCAACAACTTGCATCCATATAGAGCTCAGAGAAATACTTCATTATATCTTTTTAATACGTACTGCTAGTTGAATTTTCTGATAAATCTTAAAAAAAAAAAAAAAAAGAATTAAATCTTCAGGTATACCAGCCATCAAACTTCATAAAAACACAGAAATTAGAAGCATTAAGTCTTACTAGTATTGGAAATTTCATAAAAGCAAATTCTCCTACTGTTGCTGGCACCATTCCTTTCGCAGAGGTGGAATGAGAAGTCCGAACTTTGGACATCCTGTTTAAATGTCTTTAGAAGTCAAAATGTCATTTCTTTACACGTGACTCTCTTGACATTTGCCAGGAACCATTCTGTCACCCAGACAGGGTAATAACTGTATTAAAAGTTCATTGTCTCCTCAGAAATCCTTCCGCAGGCCCTACATTTCATGTTACGGATTTAACGTGAAATTTGAGAAGAAAAGCCCAGAGAAGGAGAACTGCTGAACTCTGACTTTATTTTGCATCAGATCAACCCTTTCAACTTGTCTTTAAAACAATACACATACCACTATATATTTTCTAAGGTTTTATAATTTAGTTTATATATATAGAAAACAAGTTTTTCCAATATTTCTTTTTTTTTCCTTCAGTTCGAATAATACCACCTTCAATTAAACCAAAAGATTTAATTTAAAAAAAATCTATTTGTATTACTGTGATTTTCACATATTTTTTCCCTTTAATCAAGAATAAAAAGGGAGCTTTTTTCTGCTGTATTCATTCCACTTCTTTTGCCAAGTTGTCAAAACAAGACCTTAGGTGGTAGTTCCCTCATGACAAACAAGAATCAGGGAGACGAAATCCATCCACCCTGCCCCTGTGTGGCTGCTGGCGTAACGGAGAGCATGTCTCAAACGTGGCATGAAGGAGGCTGAGACGGAATTTTGAATGTTGCAGTTTTGGTTCTTTTATCCCAATTCTGGTATCCTACAAGCAAGAACAGAATTAATCAGATTCTTTCTCACTGATAGCTCAGCAGCTGTATTAATTTCAGCCAGAAGGCATTTTTTTAAATGTGGGAAGAGCATGGGCAGTTCTACCTATTCCCTAACTTAACTATTTTGAATTATTTAACTACAGCAGTAAAAATTCTTTCTAGGTCCTAAAACTGCTTCAGACAGCATAAACTTCTGAAACAGGAAGTCTCTTTTCATGCCTAGTTAAGAATAATTGGAGTCTCCTTCCCTGGAGATCTTCAAGACCCGTTTGGATGCTGCCCTGTGCCATGTGCTCTAGGTGGCCCTGCGTGTGCAGGGAGGTTGGACTAGATGACCTCTAGAGGTCCCTTCCAACCTTAGACATTCTATGATTCTATGATTCTATGAATAAATGAACTTTTAAATCTACTTAAAAAAAAAAAAAAAAAACATGCACACGACACGAATTACCTGTGCTCAGACACCATAGTGATGGTAAGGAATGAAATAGAACAGAAAAGCAATAGTAACTATTAAGAAAATGAAATCAAATTATTTGCAGACTGTCCTTGTATGTCAGCAATCTAAGAGACACATTTTACTCCAACTCATTTATATTTAAAAACGCATTAAATTATATAAAGTAACTGTACTGGAATGACTAGGCCTGCTTTAATGGCCAGCGCTTGCATCAATCTTGAATAGGCCGCTGGGTCACCAATGCGGTCAGTGCTACTCTTGTGGTCCCCTGTGTCTTAAGGTGTTTGGGTTATTGGTGTATATGTTGAGCTACAAACTCCTACCCATGCGTTCTGTCTTTTAAAAAATTATTTAATTTTACTTTTATTATTGTTTTTAATGAAAATGCTATAAGCAAGTCTTGGGCAGAAAATTTCCATTGAATATTCATTATTCCTCTCTTGTACTCTCATTTATTATCTTTTGGTCATCATGTAATACAGTTTTAGTGCCAAAAATGCAAGTTATTGAACAAGTAAAGTAGGTGCTTGTGTTTTATGCAACAGCTGCAGTAATCTGTGATCCTACTTAATTTATGCTAATTATGTTAGCAGTGCTGTGATTGATATTTTGCTTGTCTCTGTTATTAATTTATCAGTTAATTGTTGCATTTTTAATAGCTGAAAGATATTTATAACCTACCCTTTCGTAAACGTAATAGTCTGTTCTCTGTTAGCAGCAAACACTTCTGATGGCAGGTAGTTCTGAGCTAGTACCCTGGCCATCTCCCCGGTGAGCCCAAACCTAGAAACAGAACCAAATTTTCAGTGCTGTGTAGTAGTGAATAAGAAGGAATGCTAGTCTGCTTATGTAATAGAAGCAGTAATTAGTTAATTTTTATACAGTAACATTTTTACTAGCCTGCTTTCATTCTGAAGACTGATATTTTATTAGACTTCCAGGCCAGAGGTTTTTTAAAAAAGTAATTAATAGGGCTTTCTTGTTTGCTGATCTGAAGTATTTGGTTTTGTATGTTTCATATTAAGGAGGGTTAACATATGTTTAATTCTGCTTAATCAAACCCTTAAACATGATTCCCACATTTTTTAATTGTGCTTTCATTTTATTCAGTGTTTTGCTGTGCAGTGTCTTGAAATGTTTGTTGTCATCCTCAAGAACAGTCAGTCTAAGTTGGTGCCAAGGGAGGTACTACTGCTGACAGCAGCGGGTACTAGCAAACAGGCCTGCCGTTTATTTGGGACATATTTTTGAGTTTCAGATCCTGGGTACCACATCTGCAAAGAACATATCCTAGGGTTCTTACCCACACAAAATGCATGTATATATTCTGTAGCTTATTTATACTCACATCCATTTACAGATGTGGTGCCTTAGCTTGTACAAAGGGCTGCTTTAGGCACCTTAGATCCTACCTATGTGTGTCTACTCGGAAGAAAACAGGATGCATGAGGCTGCTAAATATGTTTAAATTGCTTCTTTGGAGCTGTTGTATTTTCTCCTTGGCTTCAGGAAAACTTTTTTTTTAATATACTTTCCTTATTTAAAAGGTGAATTAATTCAAGATAAATTGCACAGCTTAACTACAAACACAGCTAACACAGATGATTTCCAGAGGTAAAGCTGCACTCTCACTAAAAAGTTTCACCAACAGACACTTCAGAAAACCTGTTCCTTCTTCAGGGCCACTTGTTGTGGCAGAACTGGAAATAAGATTTGCCAAACAAAGTGGGACAACTAAAGTCATCTTTGTCTCTCTAATTTTCCAAAATGATCTTTTGGTTTCCAGTTCTTAGGAACTGTAGCTATTAGAGCTCTCCTTCTGGCTGAACTCGGGGAACAACTGAGCAGCCTGATGTTTCTGCGGAGCCCTGAGCCCTTGCAGAGCGGTTTGCCTGGCTCACTTGGGTAGCTTTTCCCTGTCAAAGAGCCTCTAGGCCTGAGCCAAATGTGGGTGATTCAGCCTAACAAAGAGGTTGAAACACAGCATGATTGTGATTACAGCTATTAGGAGATTCAGAGTTAAAGCTAAAGCTCTGAGGTTACAACCACTTTGACCTGAATTTCCATGATTGTGTTTTAGCTTTTCATTGTCTGGTCTTAGTTGTGTGTGTGATGATAGGCACCCTGTTACATGTCCCTCAGTGCTATTGAGGTTATTAAAGTGTCCCACATTTGGGTTGCTCTTTATTCTCTTAGGATTTTTCATGATAAATTAAAAATGTGTAGTTCTAATATATTGTATGAGAGTCAGACCGGGTTATGGCTCTTCAAATGTACTTACATTTCAACTAATAAGATATGTGAGACGTGCAAAATATTAGGTAAGTAGAATTACCTGCACATTCATGAGTGTGTTGTACCTAAAATGGCACAATGTATATTTTCAAAACTTACACTGATTAATTGTGTATTTAGATATTAGTGCTAGTAAGGAACATAGACTTCACCTCTGTGATTAGTCTCTAATGCTACATACTCTGAGTTGGTGTGAAGTGCAGCTGGAGTCTGTTACCCCCCAGTGTATGCATGAAGGTGTTTGGGGTCAGTAAAAGTTAGATGGGAATAGCATATGGAGACTGCAAATAGACTGTCCTTACACATAGTCCACAGACACTGCTCATGCTTCTCCCATTGCAGCAAGAACTTTCCTTACTCCTGATGGTGAGCTACCATCCATAAAGTTTCCCTGGCCCCATTCTCTGCTCCAGATAACTCTATAATCCTAATAACAATCCAGTCATTAAATATAGAAAGTTTTATTTGCCATGATAACCCTTATTAATTATTACCAGTTTTTCTCCAGTCCCCGTATTGAATTAGCATTTGTTTTTCTTTGTGCTTGGTAGATTATGAAAAACAGAATTTAACTATTTTCTGGAATATGACTCCAATTTTTTGAGCCACAGCCATTGATAGGTATAAACTGAGCAAAGTTCTCAGGGGATCTGGGAAAGTAAGATGTCACTTCAGCCCCTCAGAGATAACTCACACCTCCTACAGCTGTTTCCATCTTGGAAAACACATTTGATTTCCATATTTTCTGACCCAGAAAGAAAATGCCAAACCAGTACATGTACTTTTAATGTCACTGGAAAAGTAAATGAAGCTAAATTGACATCAGATCTAGTTTTCACTGATTTAACTTGATCCATGCTAAAATGGACTTAAAGTTGGACTTTATTTATTTATTTATCTTATTTACATGATGTAGTAGGTCTTGTTGAGCAATCTTTCTATTTAGAAGAATAAAAACAGGAGTTACATGACAGGAATGTAGCAAATATGTAAGTAAACATACTTGCATGGCTCTATAACTTAACCTGAAATTTAGCTCAGTTCTTATTTGCAAAGCCTATTCGCCCACAGCATTATGCCCCATTTTACATAAATGTGGACCTTTCCCATCAGCATATAGAAGTTATGTGGAGAATTAAAATAATTCAATAATATTTTGTGAAATTTCTAATTTCTCCATGCTAGTGAGATTTAACTCCTTAGATTCCAGTCAGTTGTATTGGCTTTCTCATTCCTAAAATACTATTTTTTCTGATACATTTTCTCTTTGAAATCTTTCTTCTCACCACTTTTTTTTTCTGTAATAGATGAACTTAGGACTGCCATGAACTACACAATTTGTCTGTCTTTATTCCTATATAAAATATAACAAATTGCCAGAATTCAAATTCAGAATTAAAAAAGTAACCTTTCTGATATCATATACCTGTCATACCATGTGCTGTGACTGGAAATAGGAAAATAAATTCCTACAAGCCCTATCTCTCAGACCTATTATTTCCTTTTGCTGCGTGACCTTTCTCATGCTCACGCAAAAGTTTAGGTTCAACAGTGATATTTTGGAGTTTAAAGATTTTGCCTGAGTTTACAGTATCAACAAATTGGATTTGTTGATCCAACCGGTTTGGATTGACCAAAACAAATGTTTTGAAATATTTTGCTTTAAGTTAGAATGACTTTATGCTTTAAGTTAGAATGATTTAACTGAATTAGAACATTTCTTCATCAAACATTTATAATGAAAGTAAAGAAAAAAAACACAACTCTTGAATCTCAGGGAAATATAACAGAGATGATGCAGATTTAAAGCCAAATCTCTGACCAAGAGTGCAGACCTTCTGTCTCTTAGGAAAGTGCTGTAGCCTGCAGGCTGCACAATTTTGTGGGACATGACCTCTGTATCACGTAAAGTTATGGAGCAGATCATCTTGAGGGCAATCACACAACATGTGTGCGACAGCCAGGGGATCAGACCCAGCCAACACACCTTCATGAAAGGCAGTTTCTGCCTCACCAACTTGATCTCCTTCTGTGACCAGGTGACTCGCCTAGTGGATGAGGGAAAGACTGTGGACATGGTCGGCGTAGACTTCAGTAAGACCTCGGACACAGTCTCCCACTGCCTTCTCCTGGAGAAGCTGGAAGCTCATGGCTTAGACAGATGTGCTCTTTGCTGAGTGAAAATCTATCATCTGGATGACCAGGCCCAGACAGTGGTGGTAAATGGAGTTAAGTCTGGCTGGTGAACGGTCACAAGCAGTGTTCCCCAGGGCTCAGTGTTGGGGCTGGTTCTGTTTAATATCATTATCAATGATATGGATAAGGGGTTTGAATTTTATCAGCAAATTTGCAGCTGATACTAAGCTCGGAGGATGAGTAGATCTGCTTGAGGGTAGGATGGCTCTGCAGAGGGATCTGAACCGGTTGGATTCATGGGCAGAGACCAACTGTATGAGGTTCAACAAGGTTGAGTGCCAGATCCTGCACTTCAGCCACAACAACCCGATGCAGCGCTACAGACTTGGGGCAGAGTGGCTGGAGAGCCGCGTGGCGGAGAAAGATTTGGGGGTGCTGGTCGACAGCCAGCTGAACACGAGCCAGCAGTGTGTCCCGGTGGCCAAGAAGGCCACTGGGCTCCTGGCTTCTATCAGGAACAGTGTAGTCATCAAGACCAGGGAAGTGTCTGTCTCCCTGTATTCTGTGCTAATGAGGCCGCACGTCAAATATTTTTTCAGTGTTGGCCCCCTCAGTATAAGGACATTGAGGTGCTGAAGTGTGTCCAAAGAAGGGCAATGAAACTGATGAAGGGGCTGGAACACAGACCTTACCAGGAGCAGTGAGGAGGCTGGGGTTGTTTAGTCTGGAGGAGACTCAGGGGAGACCTTATCACTCTATACAAATAACGGAAAGGAAGTTGTAATGAGGCGGAGACCAGTCTCTTCTCCACCATATCTACAGATAGAACAAGAGGAAATGGCTTCAAGTTGTGCCACGGGAGGTTCAGATTAGGCATTAGGAAGAATTTCTACACAGAAAGGATTGGAAAAAGCTGCCCAGGGAAGTGGTGGAGTCCTTGTCCCTGGCACTGTTCAAGAAACATGTAGATGTTAGATGCTTAGGGACATGGTTTAACAAGCATTGTGTTGAAGCACTTATGGTTGGTCTTGATGATCTTGAAGGTCTTTCCCAAGCGTAATGATTCTATGATTCTGTGTTATTTCCCTTTATAATCTGAAGCACTCACCTATTCACTGACTGACTCAAGAGTCTGATGACTAGGTGATTTGTCAAATGGGACAACTAGGTTCTTATTTAAACATTATATTGCGAACATCATCATCATCCAAGGATGTTGATAGAATTTCACATCAAAATATCTTAAATTATGATGTATAAAAAATTCTTTGCATGTAGTCAACGAGTTTTAGAAGATAGAGGGTTTGAAAAGCTATATGTTTTATATCATGTTGAGTGTAATAAGCAACTACTTGACTATTCAGTAAAAAATGTCATAACCACCTAATTTTTATAGATGCAGACCCATACCACCAGAATTCCCAGAGGAAAATATTTGATGAATGTCCAAATTTAGTCAAGAATCACCAATGATAAATAAAATAATCTTCTGCCTTTTTTCTGGAAGTCTACAAATGCTTAAGTTTTAAAGTAGAATGATATGCTTTTGTTTATGTCAGAAAATTCTGGCTGTCAAAGTGCAAATTATTCCTCAATATATGTAATTTCTTCTGCTTTCTATAAGTATTGTGCTCAGTTTTGATCTGTGCTTCTTCTGACAGGTTTGCTGACAGGTGTATAGACCAGTTCTCCTGTTTCAATATGATTAAAAAGCCTTTGGAAAAAGACTATGCTTTTATTTAATGTCTGCATCTAACACAAGGAAGGAAGTTTGAATCCTTGTTTGAGCCCATTAATATTACCAAAATATGAATTATAATAGGTACAGGGAAAATGTTACATGTTTTTCTTCTCAGATGAAGAAGAAATATCTCTTTTGTCAGCCTTCCCTTCAGCCCTTCTTCACAGCTACTTGAAAAGGCACAGCCCAGGGCATAGGTCAAGAGACTTAAATTAGACATCTAGGTAGTAGGACCTGGCAAGTAATATTTGTGAGTGCTTATGAGATTTTTGAAGACAAAACAAAGTATTCTAGTGGCTGAAAAAACAGCCCTTTGCATGAAGGGACAGTTATTCAACTGTGGTGACGTTTCCTGGACTTCGCTTCTGGAGGGAAGATCTAGTGCTGCTGCAAACTCTCAAAGCCCACACCATCCAAAACATCTTTAGGTATGCTTTCATACTCAAGATATTCAAGGAGTTGAATCACAAACTGAGAAATAGATATCTATCCTTAGGGGAAAATGCTATAAACCTAGGGGTATAATCCTTACATCTCCTTACACGCTCAAATAAAAAGTAGTAAGAGAATGAATGCTGAAATGAATAGTGTGCGCTCATGAGTCTTTTCTGCTCTAAACGTATGAAGCCAATGAGAAATACCTGTTTTTCCCGCCATCCTTTTGGAAAGGTTCAATGATTCCCAAATGTATTTTCTCACAAAAAGAATACATAGCAAATTTGTGAATTTAACAAAAACTCTTCTATGCATTTACACTTTCAGCTGCAGCCTGCACGGTTCATCTGAAAATTGAAGGATGGGATTCTGTGCATGATAGTGGGAAAATGCCTCTTATTCTAAGTTAGAGAATGAGTCCTAAGCATACACTCAACCACTGTTCTGCAGGAAGGATTCTCCTTGATGAGCATAAACATTTTGTGAGTCTACCATGAGTAGAAGAGGGCAACGGAGTAGTTTACATGCTGCAGTCATTAACTTGCTCGCATGCCTATTCTGTCTCTTGCAATATGCACCACCAACTTTTGACTTTCAGTTCTGCAGATTTCCCCTGTAATTCTGCTCCAACAGGATCTGACTGTATGGTTTCCTGACAGAAAGATTTGAATATGATAATTCCTTTATAATGTTTGCCATTTTACTGTAAAGGGTGCTATTTGATCTAAAGTACAGTTATCTGTGACAAGGAGACATCTGGATTTGTGGACGAAGGGATTTGAAAGAGCAGGGAAGTTGCATCCATTTCTTTCTGACCTTTTCTTAAGCAATCCAGTAGCTTCTTAGAGTCAGTGTGAACCACCTGTATGTATTCTTGGCTTACTATCTTGCCATTCTCTCTCTCTTGTTTTCTTCAGAAATAAATATATTAAATATTTCTGGGAGAATAAGATTTCTGGCAAAGTCAAGATCCTAAATGTTATTCTTCTCTTCTTCTGTGTTTAATTGAGGAATTGAAATATTAAGAACTAATTTTAAAGAGCTGACAATGCACATAGAGTCATAAAGGGATACGAGGTTATTGTGTTGAAAGCCTTGTTTTAGTTGAAGTGCACGACAGCCCTGGTGAGGCCACTTCTGGAGTGCTGGAGCCCAGTTCTGGGCTCCCCAGTACAAGAGGGATGTGGAGCTGCTGGAGAGAGTCCAGCGCAGGGCCACGAGGATGATCAGGGGCCTGGAACATCTGCCCTATGAGGAGAGGCTGAGGGAACTGGGCCTGTTCAGCCTGGAGAAGAGAAGGCTGAGAGGGGACCTGATCAGTGTCTATTAGTATCTCAAGGGGAGGTAGTGAGGAGGATGGGGCCAGCCTCTTTTCACTGGTGGCCAGCGACAGAACTAGAAGAAGTGGCTGGAAACTGAAGCATCAAAAGTTTCACAGGAACTTAAGGAAAAGTGAGGGTGACGGGGTTCTGGAACAGGTTGGCAAGAAAGGTTGTGGAATCTCCTCCTCTGGAGATATTCAAAACCCTCTTGGATGCAATCCTGTGACAAGACCTGTCCTGAAATCTATATACCGTAAAAGTCTGAAGTCTCCAGCAAGCTAATAACAAAAACAAAAAAATATGGTCCTGCTGGAAACCTTCCTTGTGTTTTCAGAAGTTATTGATCGTATTTTCTTCTGGAAAATGTATATGACCATAAAGGTCATATGGGTCAAATTCTGCCCTTTAGCTGCGGAGCTGCAGTAATTGCTCATGCCCATCTGGCTGCCTGGATCCTTCTCACTGCTGCTGCCTTGCGCAGTGCCATCCTCGGGGTTTTAGCATGTTCGCTCCTCAATACAGGAGCTTGGAATTGGCACATGCTTCAGACGAGCCAAAGCTGCCACACGGCTCAGGACATTTTCTGTGATTGGCCTGGCTCCAACATTATTTATCACTCTGTAGTTTTCATGTTATCTGCATATTTCAGTAGCATATAATCTTCCACAGTGCTAGTGAAGATATTCTGTATTATGTGACCAGAACATAGTTCTGTGGGAATAGGTTCTCATTAAATAGATTTTCATTTTTTATTTCTCTTCTGTAAAGAAAGTATTTTTATACTAAGTATCTTTTGCTATTGACAATTATTTTTAAAGAAATATTTGTTAAAATTATAAGTGTTTATTATAAATTATTTATTTTACTATCAGAACATTAAGATAAAAGTGCCATATGTAAAAGGTATCTTAAGGACATACTGTTGCAATGTAGCTACCTTTATCAGCAAACTTTAACATACCATTGAAGAGCAGTTTCAAATATTTTTCACTATAGGTTTTCCATGATAAAGTCTTGACTTGGTGCTTATTATGCCATCACCTTATATCCCATACCAGCTTGTCTATGATTTTACTGAGGATCAGTGCTGGGAAGATTAACTCACTTAGCCACACCATCTCCTCGGCACTTAATAAAGAGCAATTATATAAAAATTTTCTTGATATTTAATAAAGCATTTTTAAACTGTTCCTTTTCATGACCATCTTTTTATGCTAAAAGGTCTCCTTCTACCCAGTTCTGTTCCTCATCACTTCCAGCTTTAATATAGTTACCCTTTTAAGGCACTTCTTTGTGTTTTTGTGTGTGTGTGCATATTATTTGTCTGGATCAGATTCTGTACATAACAAATAGAATTAAGTCTTAATTGTAACCCAGGTGACAACATATGGCTCTTTTTTTTCATTTTTATTCAGGAAAATGAGATTTACTGTAGAAATTCCCTCATTTGGTTAAATTATTCTTTTATAGTAGAAAGCTATCAACTCTAATTTTTATAAAAATCAAGGATACTTCTGCAGTTGCAGCATTAATTCGCCACCCCACAAGAATTCCAAAGCAGCTCAGATTTTTTTTTTTCAAATCAATGCTAAGGAAACTACTCAACCTGTTCTCTGTCTCCCATTTGGTAGTCTATAACATTTCTTTTTTTGCAGGGGAGCAGTTAAGGACTTAGTTTTCCATTTCCAAAGTTTCTCTGTACGCAACTTAAAAATTTCTTCTCTTCTTAGCCTGATGCCTTTCTCGTTACTTTCTTATATTTTAGGCATCCCATCTTAGATGTCAGTGCAAAACTAATTCTAGCCAACCTATCCACATATTCTGCCTTGTAAAGGTGATTGGATATTCTGCAGAACTATGCTATAAATGCGATGACTAAAATAGGAGTACCGAGATGAACTCTGTGAGTCATTAAGGCCCACATTTCCTCTTTCTGTTTGTGAAAATTCTGAGGAAGAAAGAATTTCCTTGACCCCTTGGGAGCAGAACTTTCTTCCATGGCCATACAAAGGCCAGGAGCACATCTCGGGCCTGCTGCTGGAGGCCAGCAGCTAACTGTGCCCTCACAGGTGTCATGCAGAATTGCAGGAGATTGCCTGCTCTCAGCATCAAACATTAAATACATGGAGTGATGGAGGCTGAAAATTTGCTGTGACAAACAAAGTCTTGAACATCAGTGAGTGAACATACAAATAAACTCAAAGCAAGATTCCGTAGCCTAAACATAGGCACGTAGAATCGTTTGAAGTATCACAGAGCATGCAGGACATATGTTGCCATATACAACAAGGTTTCTAGGTCACAGCTCACTGCTGAGCTGTGCCTTTCTGGAACAGCAGCTGTAGGCTATGCAGGACACACAACAACATCTAGGATAATGCTATTCATGTCCCTGTTTAGGCAACTGACTCCAAATTTTGATTTTATTTCACTCCTTTGACCTGCTTCAGGATATAAGGTAACCAGTGCCATTTCCGATGCCATGCAGTATCTGTAACAACTCTAGAGGGCTCACCTGCACCCTTCTCTACCTTTCTGGCCTGGCAATTGGAGGCTTGGTGGGACATTTTAAGGCATGTCAGATAGTAGCACTCATCTCTCTTGTCTATTATGGGAACTTATGCTCCTAACACACATACACCCAACTAAGTGTGTCTTGGTTTCAAAGTGAAGCCCACTCAAAGTCACACAGAAGTCCATGTCAGAAGATTGCACTAAAGCTCCTTAATGGAGGCTGGTGATGCTTTTGTGATACTTGCTTATTTTAAAAGAAGGTCATCCCTACAGTGTGGATCAAATCACACTGCCAAGAACCAGAGGAGGCTTACCCAGGAGCAG
>JAWLRI010000731.1:2853669-2904566 GCA_034781795.1 Crypturellus tataupa
AGTCGTAGGCACATCCATAGAGTGGGGGAGCAAAGGAAAGGACTCAAATCTTATGCATGAAAACCAGAGTCTCTCCCCCGTACCGTGCTTCTCATACTGTTTATACTGCTCACTCAATAGCTTTTCAAATCCGTCATGGTTAGCAGCATAATGATGATCAGTCCCCTCGTGTTCAAAGCTGTGAACTAATTTTGACGAGTAAACTTGGTCCAGAACCTTGAGTCCTCTCAGCTGCCAACAGCCCATCAGGTGTTGTGGTTCTTGAAGCACGTTGGGTGTTTGCAGAATGCCCGTCAGCTAAGAGCTGAATTACAACACGGAGTGGAGAGTTCCTCCATTGCAATTAGTGTGAACTTCACCAGTTCCATTAGCTAAGGACAAGAGGATTCACATTTGATATACCTGAAAATAAATTTAAGAGCCACTTCAGCTTCTGTTCTAAGTTACACTGCTGCAAGTCCCATAGTTACTGTAAAGTAACTGAGAGCAAACTGTGGCCTGTGCTAATTACCAAGCAGATGTGAATATCTGCGTTGGAAGTATTGCACCCTCCTATGTTGTATGCATTTAGTTTTGTATTTTTTTTCTTTTTTTCCAAAAAGCACATTATATACCCAATAGATATTATGATTTGTCATCTAAATAGGTATTTAGACACACCATAAAAGTCCTAACGAGACTTCATAAAAAATACTGATTATATCCACTGGCCTATTTTAAAAGCTTTGTAACATGGTTGTGTAAATTTTTTTCTCAAATAACAAAAGCAATTAGATTCTGTAATGGATTAATCACTTGCCAAATACCACATACTTCAAACTGAAAGACATTTTACCAAACGAAAGCCCTAAACAGAGTCTTATGCTGGTAGTGCAACTCTCTATGTATTAATGAGGATTCATTTAATATGTATATGTATTTGAGAACAGATAAAGCAGTTGTACAGAAATTAAAGCAAAACACAATCACAGTCAACAAACAAAACACATCAAATTTCAGTGAAGAAGGAATTGTGAAGGCCAAATGATAAATCCTTCAGATTTAAAATGGAAATACTGATAGAGCTGTCACTATTTCATGATTTGCAATTTGATTGCTGAAAATAAGAATTTGGATGAAGTATATGAACTTAACAGTTTGCCTCCTAAGGAATTGTGTGTGCCCTTTGTTTAGTGCCTATTACATTTGTAAGGGATTTTTTCATTAAAAATTGGTGCAGGATCTAACAAAAGAAAGTCTCAAAAATGAGGAGAGGTTATATGTTTGGAAATAAAATTATGAATTGTCACTAGCCTTATAAAATACACTGCATTTTAATTTGCTATCAAATTACTTCATGTCAACCACTTTGTTGCTTTGCTAGGCTGTCTATTGCATTATACAGGTAGAATTGTTTTGATCATCTTTTAATTTTAAAGCATGAGATTTGTCACTTAAAACTTAACAAATTTGTTTAAATTTATACATGCCTTACAGTTTAGCATTGCTCTTTTGATTAGGAAAACCCCACATACCCTTTTTCTCCTGTGGCATTATATTGTGTGACTTAGTCTGTATTTTAGGGCAGAGTGAGTGAAATAATTCAGACTCCCAAAGTTCAAAATTAAAAGGCTCAAATCTCTCCCTCTTATTAGAAAATTATTGAATTTTCTCTGGCTTGTTGTGCCATATTTCTTATTCAAATTTTTTTCATTTCATATACCTTTTCACCCACCAGTTTGATTGCCATGGCTGCAGCCGTGGGTGAATAATTGCCTGTCTTCACAGGAGCATGTTCTGGAGCTAAAGTCGAGTGCTTGCTTCCTGATGTATGCCTCATTTGGATTCTGCCGACAGCCTAGGGGCTGTATTATTCATGCCTTGACAGATAGCACTCACTAAAAGCATTGGAACAGGGCCAGGTACTGGCAGAGAGATAGTGGAGCATTGCAAGTTGCAACTGAGAGGAGCATCTATAATACAAAAAAGAGAAATCCTCATACCTCCCTTTTACTGGTCTCACTTTGATGGAAAATTCATTTGCATCAAAATAAAATACCCTAAAAATAAATACGTTCTTTTCTAGACCACGCTTGAAAGTTTAACACAATTTTCCACATTTAATTGCAAAGCTGATTTTAATTAGTAAGGCCCTGCATGTGAAAAATGAAGATTCACTTGGGTGAGTGTAACACATTGCAGTGTCTGCTGAATGCTCTAATTAATGTATGGCTGCTGTACAACAGGGTGCACTGTGGGATATTTATGAAAAATTCTGTGCACGCAGCCAGTCTATCTGTATTTTAGTTCTTGAATCCACAAGAATAAACAACTTTTCCCCCTTTATTCTTTATGCGACATCATTGTGCATGCCATCACTCCATCCATAAACTTTATGGCATGCCTGTCCTTTTTACTATTTGTCAACGATATTATAAATCAGAAGCCAGGACATACATATTTTAACATTAATTTGATAGCAGAGCATGGTTGCACACTGTGCAAAACCCAAGGTCCACTGAAGCATTTGCGTAAAGCCTGAGCCCAGTACAGCGAGATTCTTATTGCTGCTTGCTTATATGTGACTGGGAGAAATGCCACTGAGTGCAGGAAGTAAAGGCAAATGTATATTCATTTCTCTCTAAGCTGGTATTCAACCTTTATTATACTGTTAAATATAATAGAATGATCCAGTGGATATTTTCCTGAGGAAAAACTGGTCTGGCACTGCCAATGCCATTTAATTCTGTTTCATTTAAAAATATATTTGCTAAATATTTTGGTAAATTGTGGTAGATACCAATAATAGCACTATGAGGATATTTTATGTAAAATAATTAATTATTCAAGTTTTGTAAAAAGATGTAATAAGTGGAGCAGGTTTGCTTTGCTAAATCCAAATAAATATTTTCTTAAACTAATTTTTAGCTGTAAACGGAAAATCACAGAGATTTTCTAACAGAACCCTGCAAACAATAAATAAATGTGGTGGCAGAGAATCCATAATGTATTAGAGGTCTGTATTGGCTGCTGTCTGGATTCAGCAATATATTCTTTGTCTGAATTGTTGATTAATGATTAAAAAGGTACAAAGTTGGGTCTGAGACGTCAACCAAACACACACCGGCAAGCGGCGTGTGGCTCTGCATGCGAGAAGCTATTGTCTAGGGCTTACTATACAAAGGAGCCACAGTTCAATTCCTCCTACTGCCATCTGGATTGGGAATAGCGATTTCAGTGGCAGCAAGTTTCAGGATCTTCGTGTGCCAGGAGTACTACCCTAATAAAGAAAAAAAAATCAAAGGCAGGAGAGAGAAGGGTGCTGACCCATCTGTGCAGCGACAGCAACAGCAGATTTGGGATGTGCCTGCTGCAGTAGGTCCCTGCGCCTGTGTGCTGCTGAAGCGATGCACTCGTTTTCTTTCAAATGGCAGGTGCTGGGGGTACTTCTCATTCAGCAGTTCACTGTGTCTGCTGTGGCAAGATCTATGTGAAGATGTTGCTGTCAGGCACTAAATAAATGAGGACCGTACAGAAAGTATAGGAAAGAAAAATTTAAAAAAATAAAACAAAGCTGAAGTAATGCTGGGGAGATAATTCCCCCAGAGGATCCTGGCAATATCTATGTGCATTTGTCCTTTACATAGAGGAAATTCATTAGTTATCCCAGTAGCTTGGCTGAGGACGTTTTCTTCTCTTAGAGAAGTTTGAGGTTGAAGAAAAATCATTTTTCCTTAATAGAAGAGAAGAGGATCTACAGAGTTGATCCAGATGTGATGTGCCAGACATTTCATCTTGCTGTGCCTCTGCTCCCCCACTTATAAACAAAGGCAGCATATGATGTAGAGACAGAAGCATATACAGGAGATGTTTACAAACACGGAACCCAAAGCTCTCTCTGATGTTTACCTGATACATGAGTAAAGACCTTCAGCTGATAACAAAGGAAGTCTAACCTTCATTTCAGTGCTTTTCAAATCAATACCTTTTTCTCAATAGCACAACAGAATTAACTGATTTGTTAGGACAATTCTACATTAAGAACCGACTCTTGTTTCTCTATTCTGTATTTAGTGAATTACTTCTACAATGTTTCTTTTAAAATCTTGATTCTAAGATCTAAAAACCTAAAGGTGTTAAAGACATCTGTTCATTTCTGTGTATTTCAGTGATAACACAGTCATGATTATTAGCCTTACACTGATCCACAGAAGTCATTAGCCACCTTGTGCACTGGGTTTGGGGCACTAAGGAGCTGCCTACATCCTCTTACCGTAGGTTCTTATGAGCTTCAGTACAGTTATTTTGTGGGTAGTTGAGAAGTGGTCTTTGGATTGGAGCATCCCAAGTCAGAGCTTTGGGAACAGGGAAAGGTACTAGCGAGTGCTGACCACTGGCTGGTCAGGGAACCCCACCTTATCCTTGCTCTAATGGCCAAGCCAACCGTTGCTCTTAGGCAGCAGTGACTAATGTGGGTGGCTTTGAAAATATTTTATCAATGGGTGGGACATATAATAGCATTGCTCTGTACTTTCTTACCTTATCCTCTGCTTCTCAGATGCAGTGATCTGAACTCTGGTAGAATCATTAAAAAACAAAGTGTCAGGGGCAGACAGGTAGGTAAGAATAGAGAAAGTTTTATCTATCTTTTTCCTTCTGGTATTCAGATTCTGTGAAATCAGACTCTTCTGTGTTACCCGGGCTAGCAAAGAATCAAGGATACCCAGAAACCAGGACCTCTCTGGCTTCTGTATGTTCTTAACCAGGGGAACACACTAACAGAGGAAAATGCACGGGAGAGAGATCAGGCACAAAGCAGTAAAGAAGTGAGGGAACAAAAAGAAGCCTGTATGAAAAAAAGAGGATAAAGAGCAGTATTTTTTTTCTCTCCCCTGCCTCCCCCTCCAAAAAAAAGTACACTGTGATTGTCTTTAAAGGCTTATATTGAAGTTCTTCAATAAGTTGAGACAGCCCTTTCACAGGCATCACTTCTTATTAGTGGCTCGTATGAAGTACTGCTTCTAGTGGTGTCAGCTCGGGACAGGGAGAGGAAAGGTACTCCAGAGCCATCTTCGATGACAGTAATAAATCTCCAAAAAATCTATCCACAGTACAGAATCAAATGCCTAAGGGATAAATAGCCCCTGAAGAGGTACCTTGGCACTAGACATCTTAGGACACTGTACGTGATGATACCTTTATCCTGATGAGTAGTCCTACCTAGTTAGTTTCCCAGTTACTCTCCTGAATCATCTTCCCAAGAAATTGTTGAACCTTAGTAATTATCAAATAGATTTCAGAGCCTAATCTCTTTTCATTATTTGCAATGCCACAATGTACATACTCATGGTATAGTGCAGAAATGTATAATGTTAAGAGCTATTCCTGTGATTGAAGTTAGGCCTGTGTCTTAAGTCTGATTTGTATGATAAAATTTGAAATAATATAAAGCTAAATGAGGCATGACAATATATATGGCAATAATCCCTTCCAACCCTAAGTATTCTATGATTCTATGATAATATATTGGCTTCAAATGTTAACACCAGTCACTTAAGACAGGCTAAGTTCCATTCCCTGACACTGACACTGGGATAGATTCTTCTGCCATTATTGCTTTTATTTATAGTAATGAGCTGATTATTAGGTAGATGGAAAAAGAGGAAGTGAATGCTTTCTCTTCAACTGATAGATCTTCTCATGGAAAAAATCACCAGTGATATGCATTTGCTACTGCATTTCATCCTCACCATGTCTTGAGGAGAAAATCCTGCTCATGTTTTGTGAATGAAGAATAGGCATTCACAAAAAAAAAAAAAAAAAAGAAAAAAAAAAAAAAAAGACTAGACCAAAAAACTAGCTACTAGTTTAACTCTCTGGCCATTTTCTACTGAAAATATTCAGATCACCTCTATTCCTGTTTGGAAAACAAGGGCATAAGGTCTCAGTTCAGGAGTGGAAACCCTCCTGTACAAGAAGTGTCTTCCTGCAGTCCAGATTAGAGCATCTAAATTCTTCTGTGCTAAATACTTAAATTTCCCCAGGTGCTATAAGAGGAGCGGAGATAATTCACTTGGATGTTAGAATTACGCAGAGCAGCTATGCATAGGAGTTGGCTGCTGTAATGCACGTATTCCCTTGGCAAACTAGCAGTTCGTGACTCTGGACTGCCACGCAGGAAGTTTGCATCAGCCAGAAGTTGAGTCATGCCTCCTGAGTTCTGCTCCTGTGTCTTTTCCTTTAGACCATTCTTCTTGTAATAGGAATTAATTTATGAGAGTAGCAAATGGTTACTTGTTATTGAGCATCTGAAACAATAATATGAATAATGTGCTACAACCACTGCTACAATATTTAGTGTAGTCTTAATGCTAGTTTAATGCTAGTCTTGTCTTAATCGTGCTTGGTCATGGTTTCTTCTAGAATCACCAGTCAGGATTAATGGTTTATTGCTTATTAGTAACTATAAGGATGATTGCAGGAGAAAAGGACAAACAAGCAGCCGTCATAGCAAGAAGTTATGTCACAAAATATTTCACAAATACTCTCTGGTATGAGTCCTATAGATTTTTGCATGACAGTAGTCACCACACTGAGAAACGGTATTTGAAACCTTTCTTGGTGAATGTTCAGGTATCTCTCACTTGCTGAAGGACATCCTAATTCCTTCATAAGGGAGTGGCTGCTGTGCAGCCAACTTCATGTGGTAATGGTATGTTATGATCATAATGCTTTTCACCTATTGATTGCAAAGCACTTCAAATGTTAGCACAGTAGCCTCAGTACATTTTATCATACTAAGTATATTCTAAGTGACACGTGTTATAAAACATTCACAGTGTGGGTCATAGCAATTGTTTACCATTGCACAGTTATACTACAGAGTATTTTGGAACAAGAAGAGAAAAAAATATATTGTTTATCTGTCTGAACTGTAGGAATAATTTTGAATTAGGTAGAATGGAATTGCATGAATTTATTTTGAAATTTGCTCTGAAATTAATTTTTCTGACTCTTAGGCACATAGCTCTTCTTTTTAATTCTATGTGAAAGAAAGTATTACCCATTACCCTGTCCCTTCCACAGTGGTGAGCTAAAAATTTCTTCAGTGCTACTGGGAAGGAAAGTGTGCTGCTTTCTGAGTCACAGAAGCATCTCTAGAGCACCTAGGTATTCCTTGGAAATATTGACATACGCAGAACTGACGTGGCCTGGCTTTGCTTAGCTCGTGAGGCCTAATGGGATCAGAGCAAAAGAGGGGCTCAGAAACTGAGTCAGAGTTATAAAACAAATATCATTTTAGAAAGCATGCGAATAAATTCCAGCAATGGTGTTAACTTCATAGCTCAGCATTCAAGCTTTCTGCTTCTAGTTATGTTATTAAAAGGATGTAGGAGGAAGGATTGAGCAGCTAAAATGGCATTGACTAAAAGTAGAACCACTTATTTAAAATGTCAGTATTTAAGAAAAACCATAAAACAGACATAACATTTGGCATTTTCAATGTACTGTAATTTTGACTGTTTAGTGGAAATTATAGCCGTCAGTCAGATTTAGAAATCATAGTCCAGTAGATAACATGGGTAGAACCACAGGGGAACTATCATGGTTAATTTAGAGGTGCTAGTAGCAGTTTTTTCCATTCCATCTGTATACAATGGATTAAACTGATCTCTTGTGTAAGCAGGAGCAGAATTTGATTCCCCTTATACTTGGACATACCTAGTCCAGTTTATAATTTATCATCCTAGCAGTCTGTAAAAAAGAAGATCAAGATATCTTAACTGTTCTGAAAAAAAGAATGAGACCCTAGGTACTAAAATCCAAAAGCATCTACAAAATTCTTGATTGTGTGGATGAGCAAACTTGTAATAGAAAATATACTTATGTGTGTCCAGAGGTGCAGCTAGCTTAGCTGGGCTGTGTTGCTCCAGGCTTTTTACATGCCAGAGCATTTGAGGATCACAGACCTCGTGCACTTGTGCCAGCATCCTCCGGTCCAGGAAGCACAGGAGGCCTTCACTGGCCCCACAGTTAGCACGCAGGGACAGCATGGAGTCTGCTGTAGAGAGGAGCAGTCACATCCCCTCTTGCTGAAAAGTTTTGTGGTGCGGCCTGGATCAGCAAGTAGAATGTCAGAGCACAGTGAACAACATCCGGCTGCAGGTGGAGAACCTGAGTGGGCTCAAGCACGATGGTAATTCCCAAAGCAGGGTCAGATCAAAAGGATAACAAGGAAGACAAAGATAAGGTTGTCTTTTGTCCCTGCTGGTGAAGAAGAGTTAGAAGAGAATGCTGGTTTTCTGGGGAGAACAGAGAAAAAAAGATAAAAGTCCAGCAGGAGGATTAAGGGACTCCTATAAAGGAACCAGATTCGGAGTCATATCAGGCTGCCTACTACAGAAAAAGAAAACCTTTGTTTTCTTGCCTACTGATTCAATCTCTGTGTTGTAAAAAATAAAGGGGGGAGTAGAGAACCACACTGCCTGGATCTAAACAGAGCAATAAAGTAGCCACCCATGCTAACAGGCATGGTAAATCTCTAAGTGTCTTTTTAGCTTATGAGTCATATTTTCAAAATGATGCCTAAGTCAGAGTTGCAAATAGGTGCAGATGTCTGCAAGAGAGATGGAGGTGGTTTGGGAGACGTTCTTGTCATGGTATTTCGTATTTCTGGGTGTAAATGGCCCAAATTCAGCATGCTGGCTATTGCAACTCCTGTGCGGATATATCTAATTTTCCTATTGGAGAATGTATTCACTTAGGAATTTAGTCATCTAAAAGTCCTTTAAAATTAAGTCTGATGAAATTTAATGTTGTCCCAACTGCTCTAGTTATAGATCTGGGCCCCAAATGGTATAGGGACCATTTATAAAAGTGCTGATTCCTAACTGACTTTCAATGAGATGTAAGTGTTAAGCATTACTTTTCTCAAACTACTCCAAAAAAAAAAATTAAAAGGTAGTCTTTGAAGTGCACTTCTGAAAAGTTGCCTGTCATCTTCTGAAACTGCAACATCCATTCTTCTTCTTGCCATCTTCCCATTACACCCTTGTACTTCCAGCCATTTCCCAGTTTTTACTCTTTGGTCCTTAGACCAAAGTGCAGAGTACATAATTATGGACCTTTCTTTCAGCTGCTGACCCTGGCAGCAGCTTCCTGTCTGTGCATCTTTAAAACAGAGCAGCTGAGCTTCAGAGGGGGAGAACTGCAGCGTTTCCCTGTGAAATCGAGCCATAGGAGGCATATTGGCAGCAGATTTTCAGTGGAAACCGCCATTTCCACCCACAACCCAGCTGCCACATTTAAATCATGCTGTGTGGGGCTTCCACTCCCTTGGGAAGCTATTTTCATTTTCCTTCAGAGACTCTTCTGCAATCTAATAGAACTCACTGTCATCTATAATAAGTAACACTATATACTGTAGTATTTTTTTTAATCGTGATATGAGTCAGGTTGGAGCCTCACTATTCTCAACTGGAATGTGAGGGGATTTAATTAGAATTTTTTTTTTCCTGAACTGGCATCCCTCCTTTCATCAACTATATCAAAAAAGCCAGATTAAGGGACATCATTTAGACCCATATCTACGCATCCACCTTTTGGAGCCATGTGACTAAACCGCTAGGTAAGCTTTCATTTGAAGACCAGAGCATTTCTAATTCTTCTCATCATGAGAAAACCTTGGGAAAAGGAGATACAGCTTTGTCCTTCAAGTCTGCCAGGAGCATGGAACAATTTCCCTGAGAGAGGTGAGCTTGTATCTTAGTCAAAACACTACCTGCGAGACCCGCTGGTAGCAGCAACGCCACCCCTAGGTACCGCAGGACGGGGATGGTTCAACAATTACTGGTGCAAGCAAATATCCTACCCCTTCTGGGATGTAAGGCACAATGGGGGTGATACTGCGCCTTCTCTGAGGAGAAAATAATGATCCCTGTTGCCTGCCTTGTACTTGCAAGGAGGAGGGAAAGCTTATGCTGCTGTATTGGCTTCTCTAGTTAGAGAATCTGCTCCGTTATTGCCACACCAAGCAGGAGTGAGGGCAGGAGGATTGGGTGGCTCTGGTTATTTTAATGCAGTCTAATAGAAACACTGCTAATAGGGATGCTACTGACTCTCTGAAAAGTAAATAAAAGGTAAACTAGTAAAATAGCTGTGTCCATGCAAGAGGGCTATTGGTAGCAAAGCCTTTATAGTTTGGGTTAGAAGATTCTGCTTACAACCTTGTATGCAGTGGTAAAATGATAAGCACAACAGCTTGTATCAAAACGTTGCCCTAGAAATTAACCTCAAGGAGTTATAATGATAAAGATATTTTAGAAATCCTTTTTATATTAAAGAGATTTTTATGTTAAATTTGTGGTGCAGAACCTATTAAGAAATAAAGCATCTTTAAAAAGCAATGTAATAGGTAAACTTTCATCTCTGCCATAGTAATATGTTTGCTAAATACATATTAATAAAAGTTAGCATTTTTACAGAAAGGCTGATTTTAGCAGCAGCTCCATAATGCAGTAGAGTATGGGAATTGCTGTCTATTCTGGCTCAGAATAATCATGTTTTCTCTGTGTTACAAAAAGACACAATCTCTTTATTTTTTCAAAATAGGAAGATTTAAACATCTTAATCCTCTAAGAACCAGAATTTAGAGTATTTCACACTCGAATGACTCCTAACCAGCTATGCAAGACAAAGAACAGGGTCCTGCAGCTTATGCTGGAGGTGAGAATCCAGTACATCAGCACTGAGATGGCTGCAGCTTATATCATTTTGATTTTGACAATGTTTTCTGTGACTGCAGATTTTTACTGATGACAGTCACATTCTTGCATGAGAAGGTTGGTTGCTATCCTTTTCCATTGGTTATATTCCATAACCATCAGTTTTTTGGATCAAATAAGATGGTTATTGCTATAGTAACAGGAGAACTGGTGTATCATGCAACAATTCTGTACCATATCTCATTCTTAAATTAAAATGAATCTGGGAGACAGTGTTATTGTACTTTTATGTAGAGATGACAGAAAGTATTTGTGGTAATAATCAGTAGCTGATAGTCTCATTATAGTAGCCCTGCATTAGAGACAGGATAAAATGACAGCATACTCTATTACTCAATCTTTAAGTTTGACCTGCTATGTTGTTGTTAAATATGATCTATCAAGTCTGTGTCTAAGAGTGTTGATGGTACTAATTCATACCTAACCATATTGTTAAATGGTGGACAGTGTAGCAACAAGAATTGCCTTTGACTTCCCTTCATTTTTGAATGTTTGAATTTAGCATGTTAAATTTCTTAAAAGCAATTATTTTAAAAATATTGGAATAGAAAAGTTTCATATCATGTTTGAGGCTCAAACACTGTGGTCAGGAAAAATTCTGTTATGGTAGATATACTCTTGTAGCGTAATTTAACCCTTACAAATTGGTGAATTATTCATTCTAAACTTTTGCCATTCTATATCATTTTATCATGAAAAAAAGAGTTTTGGAACCTGCCCTCTACCTGTGAACATTACAGGTATGTCATTACAATGAGGCTGAAAACCCAGAATACATACAAACCTGGACATTTTGGCTGCTCTAGGTATTGCTTTGATTTTGCTCAAAGTTGCCAACCTCATTTTTATTTGTATGTTGAAGAATAGCAGGTTTTCTTTTCAAATGTTTCACTTCCAGATCAGATTGATTAAGTTACTGGGGAATTCAGAATTTTGAGTCAGTGCAGAAATGGTCACAAGTTTTGCATGCTTCCGTTCTGAGGTGTCTGGGTTACATCCAAATCATCACTGAAGTGTCCAGAATCAATAGCCACTTAGCAAAACTCAATTATATGTATTTCATCTAATGAATCAACATGAATCATTAAATCTCAGCTCTTTGGACCATCTTATTTACTTAGAACAGTCCCTGGGTCTGGCAGGAAGACATAATCAGTTGTATCTTCTGCCTCTTGAACACACATTAGATTGGGTATTTGCCATTCAAAGATCAGGGTGAAACTACAGCATTTGTCTGAAAATAGATTATTGAGGCAGTCTTGAAATGATAGGTAATCTGAAGAGAGAATATTATGCGTGTTAATTTTTATGCCAGGAAGGAAAGGAAGGAGATAGATTATTTTTCTCTCAATGAAAGTAGCAAGGCACTGGATTTTAAAATCTGCTATGTGCTATCTTTGCTGGGGATGGGCATGAAATACAAAAAAAATGACAGAATCTAATGGGATGGTTTTCTCTGACTTAGATTAGATGTGTTAGTTGCAGAAGTACAAACTAATCGCTGTTGACTCCCTTTAAAATCAGTGGAAAGAGAGAGGCTTTCCAGATGCTCATTCAGCCTATCCAGTGTCTAGGACAGTTGAGATGAGTTACTGCCCCAGAGCTTCCAGTTTCCCTGCACTGGCTATGAAATAAAGGGAACCAAGGATGGCAAGTATAGAAAGTAGATATGAATCCCTATCCATGACCTCATAAGTCATGGGGCAATCAGATTTATTTACATAAATACTTCTGAATAATCTACAGTCTCAGGGCATATAGTTTGCTAACCCATGCTGCCACATAAGCTTTCAGTCTCCTAAGTTGTGATATTTATTTGTTACATCTTGTTTTAAATGAACTCTCTAGCGCTGAGTTTTTTTTTTTTCCTGTGTAGTTCTACAACACCTAAAAACATATTACTATACTTTTCTCAAATTAACAGCTATCGGTCACCACCATTTAAATAAATCTTTTATTCAGATGGTTGATTCACTTTATCTAAATTAGATATTTAAAGTTGACTGAAGCTTTACTAGACATATGGGTTCTCTTTATAATTCATGTTGGGAAATGGACACCTCTAAGAGGGGTGTTTTCCTCCAGGTGTCATGTCCCGCTTGTGATATGTGAAGTAGGCATATTATAGAAAAGAGAACATGAATCATTAATCTGATTTAGAAAGTCCCTCTTTTTCTTCTTTCTCTTCTATACTACATATAGAAGGTAGGTTGCAGCCTAGAAATAACAACCATTCTAATAATATTGCAAATTGATATTATATTCATATCAAAAGATTCAAAATTATGGAGTTGAACTTTGGGGAGAAAAAAGTCATGTTTTCTGAAGTAGAGTCCCATGGACTCTAGTAGCAGTGAATATTTTTAGTGAATAAAAATTGCATATGAGTTTCACAACAAAACAAAAATAATCTTCTATGGAATATAAATGCATATACAATTCATTCATTTTTTAAATTATTAATGTCTATACATCCTCTTGGATTTTATCGCTGTGAAATTCTAACACATTCTTTCCACAAGAATTATTTATGGTAGCCTCTGAAAAACTGAAATGGCTGAGACACATAGAAAAGGAGTGTGTGATACTCCAAAGTGCATTTCAGGAAGCCCCAGTATGTATTCTACTGAAAGCCAAGAGAGCTGGAATGCGAGGGGAAAATAAGACAAATGTAGTGGAGCAGGGTAACACAGTCAGCAGGGAAAGAAAAAAAAAAAAGCATACAAGACAGATAAATCAATGGGGTCATTGCTATGAGCAGGAAAAAACAAGTCAAAAAAATAAGCAAATAAAGGAATGATCACAAAAGGCAAAACGGAAAATGGAAAGAAAATTGCAGAAGCGACAAGGACAAGCAGTAACAGATTTTGCAAATAGATGAGGAGCAAGAGGTCAATGAGAAAGACGGGAGTCTCCTCCCGAGTCTGAGGGGAAGGTAGTGACAGCCGCGGCGCAGGCTGCTGGCAAACCGAGCGCTTCCTCTCCCTCGGTGTGCTCGCCGTAGGGCCAGAGGGAAAATGCCAGAAACAGAGAAGTGTCCTGGAGGCAGAATCTGAAAAATTAATGAAACAAAGGGTGAGAGCACAATAGGTTAAGAAAGAGAAAGAAGAAAATAGGACAGCTAACTCACAGGTTCCAGGTCTGGTGACCTGTTTCCCAGGCTTCCAAAAGAGCTCTTTTTTTTTTTTTTTTTTTAATCTCACTGGCTATACCTGAATGAAGGTAGGAAAAAGGAAAAAGGAAGTTGGTGCAAGACTCTACCTTAAATGGTTTTGTAAGAGGAACCCCGGTAGTACTAGCTTTGCAAACTCTAAATCCAAGCACAGGCAAGAATAAATTCAGGACTGTAGAGAAAATAAACAGCACGTTGATACAAAGTAATTAGGAACAAGGTTAAAAAAAGTGACTCTGAGTTAACTAACATAACAGATGATAGTTATTGTAATACTGTCTTCCTTGCCAGTTCCTAGGCTATTGTGAATTCTTAGGGGACTTCTTCCAGGCACTGCTAAATTAAGTTTCTGCAAATATTTAGTGTGGAGAGTGGCAGGGGTAAAGAAGACAGAGCCAGACTCTTCTGAGCAGTGCCTAGTGACAGGACAAGGAGCAGTGGGCACAAAGTGAAACACAGGTCATTCTGTCTGAACTTAAGAAAAAATCTTTTTCACTTGTGAGGCTGGTTGAACACTGGAGAAGGTTGCCCAAGAGACTCTTAGAGTCTCTATTCTTAGAGATACTCAAAACCAGACGATAGTGTCCTGTGCAATGTGCTCTAGGTGACCCTGCTTTAACTGGTGGGGTTGGACTGGCTGATCTCTGGAGGTACCTTCCAACTTCAACCATTTTGTGATTCTGTGCTTTAGAGAAAATATCATTTAAGGAGAATGGCATTGAAGAACCTGTAGTGAAGGTAATATAAACCAAAATAAGAAGAGACAGAAACCACCACAAAAAACTAAGACACATCCACTCAATGAATATTGCCCTACTCACATGCACTGAGCTGGCATATAAGTTTATAAAACCCACCTATGCCTCAAGCAATGATTCAGTGTGGAATGTTCTCCATGAAGATATGTTCCATCTTTCCTCTTAAATCTGAGAAACTTTGTCCTCATGGGCTGTATAAGAATCATAGGCATCAAGAAGGATTGCGACTTGGCAGAGAGCATCACTAAGGACATAGGAACAAGGATTCTTGGGATATTAATGTTTTATTTTGAAGAATCTTTGAATAGAAAGGTAGTCGAGAGAGAAGACATCAGAAGCCTAGACCTCCTGCCTTCACAGATTTAATGTTCTAAGAGTAGCAAAGGTTTGGGTTTTGAACTGTGAGTTTCTCAGGAGCTTGACTTGTAGAAGCGAGTGCTCTTACTTGGCATATACCACCCTACCTGCTGACTGGAGAATGTTCCTCAAGTTTGGAGGCTATCAATTTGTCCTAAGTATAGTGAGCTTCTACCATTTGGCCTCCCGTTGGTGTCCATTTCTGCAAGTTACAGGTAGTGTTATGACCTACCTGCTCCCAGATGAGAACTGGAATCTGGTTAGATTCTCTTATTGGCTCTTGATAGTGTTAATGGATGAAAGTCGATGTCTAATTTAGTACATGGTATTAGACTTTAGAGACATCTACCGTCTCCACACAGATAGTTAGTGGTACCTATGTTAGATAGAAATTTCTCCCTTTTAGCAGTTTTTCCCTCATTCCTACCCGTGTTCTGTGACTGCATATGATACTTGGATATGAGTGTGTTAAGAAAATTGAACTAGCCTACCTGAGATGAACAATGTTACTATTTAGGTAAAACAGTGGCTAATTTAGTCACTTAAATAAAATGGACTACTTGCTACCCACTAGTAGTGGGTAAAGTAATTGTGACTCATATTGGGTTGCAACTAAATCTGACCAAGATCAAGACCATGCAGACACCACAAAGAGTAAATATATACTACTAAGTGCTACAGTAAACTATTTTTCAGTGGTCTGTGAATATGAAACATTATAGGAAGAAGATGAAGAAGATGATAAAGATCCTTAGTGGTTTACAGTCACTGTATGATGTAGGAAAATGTAATGTAAAGAGGAGACTATAAATTGAAGTACAGAAAGGAGTAGTGAGAGCTGTTTGAATGGCACAAAACTGGTCAATCACAGGAAAGAGACTGAAAATCTATGTGACTTGGGTAGCACTTAGAATTGGACGCTAAAGACATTCCAATAGGAAGTTTTTAAAACAAAAAATAATTAGAGTGTGTGGTCACTCTTGGTAGAAGGTTATAGGGATTGTGCAAGGATGATCACGTTCAACAAAACAGGTTACATGACATTTGAGAAATAGGTGGCTAGTCTGATGAAAAATAATACAATTGTCTGAAAATCTGAACTTTTTGTTATGGCTATCGTGGAATGTTATGGTTTATTAAAATGCTGAGAGCACAAGTGGTACTTATGTTTGGATAAGTTTGACTTCACCGGCAAAGGATTTTATTTACTGTTTGATTTTTGTCAATATGAGAACACTTCTAACATTGGCCCTGAAAAGTATTACTTTTGGTTGTGTTTCCCTTTTATTTGACCTTGTGTCAAATAATGAGGAAAAAGAGTGGAAAATGTAAGAGCAATTCATTATTTTTAATAATATTTATAGCAGCAACTTAGGTAAGAATGCAGTCCTAATTTCATTATTTAAATAGCGCAGGAACACATCCTAATTTTAAACAAACAAAATCTTACTGACTTTTAAAATTATGTAGCATTGCTTTTTTTTCTAATTATTGTACTAATAGCTAACAGGTAGTAGAAATTTGCTCTGTTTTAACTACATTCATCTGCCTTAAGAGAGAACAAAATAAGAAAAATACACATTTGTATTAGGTCTGTAAATGCTGTGCTGGCATGTACATGTATCATTTTCAGGCAAATAATAATTGCTTGCAAGTTCAGAGGTTTTGTACATGTTCTCCCCCTTGGTCATTATTGCCTAAGCAGCATTTCAGTTTGAAAACATGTGTTTTGAGAATAGCAACCAATCACAGTATAGAATTAGAATAAATGAATGAATGACATGAGTTATACAATCTGACCTACAGAAATCTGCAGGATAGTGTAATAATATGCAACTTTTATTTTTACACAGTGTTTATGGCTGTCCTTTGGCAAAAAAAAGAAAAACACAAGATAAGCAACCCCAAGAACCAGCTCCTAAAAGAAAACCCTTTGTGGTTAAAGCGGACAACTCTTCAGTAGACGAGTGCTATGAAACTGATGGCACCGAGGAGATGGATGAAAAGGAAGAGGAAGAAGAGGAAGAGGATGAAGAAGAGGAGGAATATTCTGATGACAATGAGGAGCAAGGTGATGAGGAGGAGGATGAGGAGGAGATAGATCGAGAAGAAGAAGAAGAAATTGAGGAAGAAGAGGAAGAGGATGAAGAGGAAGGTGAAGATGTGGAGGATGAGGAGGAGGAGGAGGAGGAAGATGAGGAGGAGGAAGAGGAGGAGGAGGAAGAACGTGGTAATAATCAGAGTATTAGTAAAAAGTAAACATTGTGTGTTTTCTGGGTTAATGTTCCAGTATGGAGTGTGAGGATTTAGCTGCACAGTTCTCATTAAAGCTAATGGAAGTCATGCAGTTAAATCTCTCTGCTCCACACTGAAAATATACCCCGCTGTGTTCTTTTAACATTTATTTTAATAGTCTGTCTTCCAAATATTTTTTACTACACCATCACTTTCAAACAAGGAGGGTGGAGGTGTGTTTGCGCTAAAAATGCTTGCAAAGAAATGTAATCCAACTAATGGTTTAATGCATGCAGTTACCAGGAAAATATTCACAGAGGTACAAGCAAAGCATCAGCTACAGCTGGATGCCTGCACTGATAATTTGCAAGTGTATTTGCTGGATCTGCTTACATAATGTCAGTGATTGCCCACATAAATTCTGTCACAAGTTTGCAGATAATTTTTCATTAGCAAAAATGGACCTATTCCCTTTGAAAATTCTCCCTCCATATTTTTTCCACCAAGAAGCTATACAGAATGAACTGTTACAGTACAGTTTGGTTCTTTGAGACTTGGATGTTATGTACTTTAGTAGATTATATAGAGAGTGAAAGATTTACGTAGATAAAGTCTTTCTAAATTTCTTATTTCTATTTTTAATATCATGGGATAAAAGTCATATATGTCCCTCTTACTAATATAAAAGTAGCATTGTGATTAACCTATTCACCTTCCTCTTTTTTGGGATATTGGACTCTATATAACTAATACTTACTAAAATATATAATATTTGTCCACTTACTTAAGAGTCCATAGGCTAATGACAGACATCATAATACACTGGGGTGAAATGAAAGAATCATGCAAAACTTAATGAGCTATCTAAAAAGTATTTTGTTCCCATTTCCAGGGAACACGTTTTTGGTTGGGTAGATTCACCTTTCTAACCAATAAAAATATAAGAAAAGCTTTCAGCACTCCTCAGTTGGATTCCTCTTAGCAACCAGGTATGAAAGTTGTATGACTTTTGTTTCAGCATTCTGTAAGGTCAGATCTTAAATCTTAGAGAAAGACTTTGGAAGCATTCTTTCCATTCAGGCAAGGTGGTGGCTAGCGGGGTGGCTATAAGCATTTTCTCAGATACCTGAATCTGTAGCATTTCCTCGATTGATTAAATTTGCCAACAAAATTGGTAACACACAAATTGTTGATCTGCAGAGTTACACAAGAACTTGTTGCAACTGGGAAGCCACTTTCCTTTGCAGACAACTCTGTTTTTTCAGAACCTGAAGGAGAAGCTATCTTAGATCAGGCCAGTGTGCAACAGATATTGCTATCCTGATGAGCAAGTACAGGAAGTCTAACAGGTTCTTTAAAAGATAATAGTGACTGATCTTGTTGATGTTTAGGTCATGGTGAAACTGTTGCAGTGGTTTGGGCTGATATGAAAAACTTTGAATCTACACTATCAAAAATGATTTAAGGAAAAAAACTCAAACAAAACTCAGGAGCTCAAGAAAATTGCTTCTGGCAAGCCAGCAGGCTTAATACTAAATTTACTTTTACTGACATTATGAAACACAGTGCTTTACTTATTCCAGCACAGTTACACATGCAGTAGGTGGTCCCAGTCAACCTATAGAGGGTAACACTGATTTTTGACTGCTTTCCTTCCATATATAGTAGGCTGTGGTTAAGAACTGCAAGATAATAATTTTACAGAAGTATCCGTATTACCTGCTTTGCATATAACATTGAATTAAAATTCACACAGGTCAAGTTTTTCTTAGGATCACATGTTATTCCAGTGATAATACATACATTTATGGATAAATATATTCTTATATATATTCTATATAAAAGATTATCCATTAGGACAAAAGTTCATAAAATAGGAAGGATGATAATAGAATTTTAGAAGAAAATTATTTTATGATCTTTTATGATGAATTAAAGAGAAAAGTAGTATGGGATTCATCCTGTCAAGGAGCAGGATTTGATAATGCAACTCATTCTTGGTGAGGTCTAAAAGCTAATTAGTAAAGCCGGTTTTCTTGGATAGTTTATTTCCTACTTGTTTTGATAGGCATTCTGTCATTTCTTTTTCTTCTGATCATAACAAAAGCAACCCTGGTGGAATTTGGACCATTTATTTTCCAGGAAAATGAAGTGGAACCAAAGTTAGGAGATCTAAAAATAGGTGGTCTGAATACAGTATTTGTCTATATCTACTGATTGTACTGTGAACAGGTCTAGCAGATCTCAATTCAGTTGTCTGAATCACTCACTGCTCACTTCAATTTAAATATTGTAGGAAACCACTATCCACCCTCTAAGGCACCTCAGCAGATAGTTTGAATGTGTCTTACTCTTCCTTTCATTAGAAACAAAATTATCCTCTGGAGACTAGGATGCCTGCATAGAGTTCATAAAAGTTTCTGTCACTTGCACTATAGCTTATAGCAGTTTATAAAATTTGCATAGGTAAGTATAGAAAAATATCTAGATGGACAAAATAATTAAAATTTTAGTATCTGTGATAGCAGAGTTGACCCAAACTGTATTGCACCACAAAGCCAATAATTAAGGGAAAAAGATAAAAAAAAAAAAGGCTGTTTCCTAAACTAAATTCAGTTTTCTGTTAGAAAAGGATAAATTCCAAGAAACTCCATTTCCTCATTGGCATGTCATTGTCCATACTTTCTGATAACAGCAAGTGGATTTTGATTTCTGAAAGGCTTATAGGCAATATAGACACATAATTCTTACTGAAAATATTAGGACATTTTCTGAAAACATTTTGGCCTTTTTGAAAATCACATGTTTCCAGGTTAGTCATTGGTAAGTTACATTGGACATGGAAGATACAGAAGCATCCTAAAGCAGCACTCTTACAAATCTTAAAATATATATTAAAGAAAGGACTTCATATTGAATTAAAGTTAATACTTAAAAGTCTCCATCAGTGTCAGCATATCCTCTTTAAACTTCTCTTACTAAATACTCTTAGTATATTTAGTTAATATACTAAATCTCTTTACAAAACATGTATCCATCTACCTTATCAAAAGTCAGAGTAGTCTTGAAAAGCCCTTATGAACAGCACCCATTAAAGAAAAGATGAATCTTTCCAATTTCATTTATATCCTAGAAAAAAGGGCAGACAGATGACCTTTGTTAAGATAACCTAACATGTAAATTCCAATCCAAATTGCAAGTAAATGAATGAAGGAGTAAGAGAAAAGGCTACTTTTGGAGCTTCCCTTCTGTGTGATGATTACTGCTGAAAACCTTTGGCTTCAAATCTGATGGGCACAGCTGATTAACAAGGCAAACTCAAATACTTTCTCCTTGTCAGAGGAGCTCACTTCAGGGAGCTGGGTCCCAAAGACTGTTTCACAAAGCTTTTCTATTATAGAAAGAAATCTCCATCGGAGGAGCTACCGGAACAGATGTTCCAAGGCACCATTTAGCCTATATCACATGAAGACATTCAAGATGGCTTGTACTCCATGTATTTCATGATTCCCCAGGGGAAGGAGGAGCCAGGCAGATCCTAGATCTAAAGAAACTTGATGCATCAACCAAATTCATTTCAGAGATGCTACTGCAATTTACTAAAGTGAATCACCGAGATAATGTAATTCTGCTAGACACTCCCTTTCATGATCTAATAAAGTCAAAGTAACTGACAAATATAATATACCAATCTGTGAGACTGCACTTAATTTTTAATTAAAATAGCTGTAAGACGTAGATAGCAGTACATATTCAACAGGACATGATACCATGGGCATTATTTAAAACAAGAGCTATCACATGATAATAGAGAAATGTTCCATCTGTTTTAAAAACATCACATGTTTTTAAATGTTATTTTTAAATGCTGGTAAAAATGCTTCCTTTTTCCTCCATTTGCAATGAACTAGACTCAAGTGCCCAGATCCTTATAATTTGGAATCCTCCTACAAACTTTATTAGTACCGTTAGTGCTCTCCTTTATCTTCCTGATTCCTTCATCAGATTGCGTGTGCAGCAATTATGCATGTCCCTCTAAGCAAGAGGAGACACAAGCACCAATCTAAAGATAAATGGGTCACATGTGCTGAGGAAATTGTGGCAGCACACAGCTCTCCAACTGTCCCCACAACTTAAGAAATTATACTTTTTCAGAAGATTAGAAAATACAGATATGTATTAGCAAGGTGGACTGTTTAGGCTGCTGACTACCACTCACACTCATTTATTTAAACTCAAAGCAGAAAGCAGTCATCTGCTTGGTGAACAGAGTAAGCGTACAATAGTAATCAGAGCAGAGAGCTAGACTCACATGTACCTCTTAGGCAAATGCTGAATGGAAGAAAATTGCAGCTTTAAATGAAGAAGCCAGAAAACAGCATTTTACTATTTAAAACAATATAACTGGAAAGAAGAGCATTTGCCAGAGCTGAGGAGGACTTTTAATAAATATATGCCAGCTGACCTCACTATGTGGAATCAAATATTAACCCTGTGTTAATAGACTGTGTTGCTGTATCATTTCATGTACTTTATAAAAGAATATAGGAGCTCTTCTTTTTTTCCTGCTTTTGAAGAAGGGGAATGTTGAGCAGACAGTTAGTTCGACTGAAATGTGTGAGTACAGCCAAGCTCAGAGGGTTGTGGGCATCAAGTCTAGTCAGAATCCAGTCAATAGCCATGTACCCCATGGATCAATACTGAGTCAAAAACTGTTCCAGTTATTAGTGACCTGGATAATGTGGCAGAGCAAGTCAGCTGGCTGGGTTGTGCTGCCATTCACACCGAGTCGGTCCCAAGCCAGCAATGTGCCCTGGCAGTAGAGAAGGCCATTAGGATACTGGGCAGAGGATTAGGTAAGGCATTGCCAGAGGCCACAAGAGGTGATGGCCTCTGTTCAGCCCTGGTGAGGCCGCACTGCAATGCTGGGTCTGATGTTGGGCTCCCAAGTACTGAAGAGAGATGGAGCTGCTGGAGTGAGCCCAGTGAAGGGCCATGAAGATGATGGAAGGATTAATGCATTTGTCATGTGAGGAAAGGCTGAGAGAGCTGCTGTGGTTTAGCCTGGAGAAAGCTCAGAGCGAACCATGTAATTGTGTAGAAATATCTGTTGGGAGGTAGTAAAGACGATGGACACTCTGCCCAGTGACAAGATGAGAAGCAATGGGCATAAAATGAAACAGAGGCAGCTCCATCTGAATCCAATTTTTTTTTTTTTTTTTGTTTTTTACTTTGGGGTGACAGAGCACTGGAACAGTTCACCTGGAGAGATTGTAGAGACTCCATCTTTGGAGATTCAAAACTCATCTGGACCCAGCGCAGGGAAGCCTTTTGTGGCCTTGCTTGAGAGGGGCTGTTGGACTGGACGGTCTCAAAGGTTCCTTCAAATCTCAACCATACTGTGATTCTGTGAAGAAAAAAAAAATACCGTGCTAGGGTACTTCAACAATAAAATATGAAGAACAACAACAAAAAAATGAATAGAGCTGTGGCTGGAAGACCATTAGCTTGGTCGTTATGTTTTTTTTTTTTCTTCTAGATTTGATGGTAAAGTGGCCTTTTTGGGCTTCCTACGATTCAGATCTATTTATTACAGGTATTACATGTTTGTGGTTAGCTCTTTGGATAGTGAGTTGGTTGATTGGTTAAACATGAATGCTATGTTAACTTAGGAAGCGTTCGCTGGTTGATATGTTCAGTGTTCTAGGTGTTTACTATTTGCTGCTTACAGTATAATTTGTTAATGGCATACTTTAAAGATTATTTTTAATCCTCTGAACTGAAATTGGGCCTAATACTGAGCTCATTTACATCAGGATAAATCAATGATATCTTTATTTAGGTCAATAGAATTCAGAAGAGTGTTGCTTGTGTCACACACACCTTTCCTTCACTTTGAAGAACCATTTTAAAAGACTGCCTTCTATGTAAATGTTTAACATTGAAGTTCAGTAAACCTTTCAGGCTCTGCATAGAGCCTGAACCTGTGTGAAACTTTACACAGTTAGTAGTCCCATTCATTTTCACTTCCATATTTATAGTTAGAAAGCTTTTTAAATATCCTTCTGATTTGGGAGGTTAATACTTATCTCTATTCCTACCAATAGAAGACCTTAAATTATAATATGTAATATCCTTGCAAGTGATTCACTTACAGTTTTTGGCAGTGTAAAGACAGTGTTCACCTTTGATGAGATAGATTATAGATCTTTCCCATATACAATTTATGTTGACATGAGTAGAGATTGTATAGAGGGTGCTGAGATACTTAGGGTGCTCACAGTCTGAAGGCCTTAATGAGAGCATCGCACTGAACATTCGGTACTGCACTAGATTTAAATGTGGCTTCGTTCTGAATCTATTCTATGTGTGTATTTCATTGTTTTTGGTTTTAATTCACTGACTCTTCAGTGTTAGCTGAATGTGAGATGTTGGGCCCCTTGGAATATCAAATCGTTTGGTGCTTTTGTGTGCCAAGACCTTTATGTAATCTTGACAGAAAAGTAAGTCTGGAAAGCAACCATATATCTCATCAGTGTTGCTTTGGATTCTCACAGAGTGCAATCTGTAAGAAGAGGGTGTGTATTTCTGTGTTTCCATTGCATCCTTCTGCCTGCAAAAAAGAAAAAAACAGAGTGGATTCTTGAATCTGTTTCTTTCATCTGTTGTCTGACAGGATGATACAGTAAAACTATTTCTTTCTGGAGCAAGGTAGATTGGAGAAGTAATTCAAAACTAAAGTGCTGTAGTGTTAGAACTGTATTCCTATTCACAGTGAGACTCTCTGAAAACAATTCCTTCCCAGTGATCTACCATTTCTGGCACAACAACGCCCAAGAACTGTTACTTATGCTATATCATGCCTTAAAGATCCTATAGTGAATTCCATTGTTTATCAGCTCTTTGCATCCACATTTGCAAACATAACAACTTGTTATCTTACAAAGTCTCGCCTCTGGGATATGGTACTTTGGAAAACACATTCACAGGATTGCATTGTCCAGACTTGTGTGGCAGCTTACAGAGACTACAGGCTCTGCATGAATCCTTCTTGGTAGTATAGATGTGAAGATTCTCAAAAATATTTGAAAAACCTTTGGCAGGTCAGTGTTATAGGTTTCTATTTTTCCTCTTCTGTTTAGAATGCTGCTGTAAAGTTGAATTTTGATCACCTTATTCATTCACAGTTCCCACTGGACTTAAAATATTTGGCCTAAAAAGTGCTGATGAATACAAATGGCAACATTTCAGCCTGAAACACATCTGAAAAGAATTATTTGGTTGCTGTAGGAGTTAATTTTGCACTGTAACAGTTCTTCCAGGAGATAATGAAATGGAGTAAAATCCCAGACTGGATTGCTCATCTCTTCTGATCCCTATCTACTCTTATGAATCAAATTTGCAGTCATGCCAAATCCCTCAAGTTAGAGAAATCCCATTTAACTGAAAAATGCAACCAAAATATGAAAAAGCAAGCATTCTTCTGAAACAAAAGCAGTGGCATCTAATAAACAAAGTTACCTAATCCTGAATAGCTTTTATTAAGCAAGCATTTCTTCCTCTTATTATGGGCTTCCAAACAGTTCAGTTTTATTCTTCTGTCACATATACCACACATGGCATAGTTCTTTTATGTCATAAGAGGTACTTTCCTTTGTATGAATTAACTTATTCTATGAATGTTCTGTGAAAGCAAACTGTAGGAGCTAAATTAGTAAGCAAGACAGCAGTGAAGGCCAATTCATTCATCAGAAGACTGAGAGAAAGAAAATATGATGAAAGAAGCCACCTCAAGGAGTTTGGTTATGAATGTGAAATAGTAATTAGGGGAGGTCATTGAAGTGGTTATAGCAATTAAGCCAGTTTTGGTCACTCCTGTTAAAATTCTCAGAATTATTTGGCATATAAGGACTTTATACAGAAAGTATTGAAAATAGTCAGTCACTAACATTAGGTATGTAAAGTAATAAAAAAAACTCAACAATGTTTTGAGTTTTTTTCATGTCATTTCTAAGGAACTCATGTCAGATATATGTTTGCACACTAAATATTGCTGTTTAGCAGAAATTGGGGTAGCACTGTAAGATATTTTTTTGACAATTAACAGGATTGACAGTTTAGCATTGGATGTGACTTGGTTAGCTGAACTGATCAATCTGATAGTTCTGTCATCGCAAAATCTTGGTGTTTGAAATAGCAGAAGTGATAGTTTAGTTTTCGGCACTGTTGTTGTAAAGTCAAGGTACTCCACAGTTGTAAAACACCTGAATTTGCGATGGAGAAACAATACAAACAAAAAAGGCAAGCTCCTTATATATGGATATATGCTCCTTATATATGGTGATGTATTGAAGGTGATAAGTGATTGGTTGGTGTGACATAAATGCTTCCAATCAAATAATACAAAAGTGTTTTCCAATCCACACAGGCTCACATCAGATGAGGGTTATATCCTTACCTTTTTTCAAAGTATATGTGATGGGGTTACATGGTTGACATACACACTTCTAAAGTGTGCTATGCAACTGCTTTCTTTCTGATTTCTGTTGTATCCTAGATATCAAAACTTATGTTGATATATCAGATATATATCAAAAGTTTCACCAACTGCCTCAGTATTTAAAAGAAGTCTGTGTAAAAAGTACGTCAGCTAAGCAGCTTCCTGGACAGCCTGCAAAGCACTGGACCAAAATCTTTTGAGAATAACCTTTAGCTGCTTTGTTATCATCTCCAGTAATTAAAACTATCATTCAGTTTTAAAAGCTGACCTCCAACTGAAAGCTGAAAGTTGTTTTGTGTTCCATGGCAATATGTTGAATAAAACTTTGCCCTCAAATAATTAAGCACAAATTATGTTTGATAAAGTAGCAGTGGAAATACAGAATGACTAATAATTATTACCAGATTGTTAGGAATAGGTCTGGAATTAAAGAACAAAACAACAACAAAAAAAAACATGTTTATACTATAGTCTGTTATTATCTAATGAGAGTTATCTGTGTGTGCTTCTCTGAAAATACAGCCAAGAAGGGCAACTTCTAAATACTAGAACCTTTTTGGAGGCTAAGAATACTCCTACATTTGATGGAGTGGGGTGAATGGTTCAGAATAGAATGAAATGAAAATTCTGCCCCTATCTGTAAGTCTGGTCCTGGAGCTGGGTGTGAGAAGTGTTGCAGTAGTTCAACACCAAACTTTCTTCTTTCCAAGCAGAGGAGATTAGTAGCTAGACTGGAGGCTGTTTCACATGTTCTCAAGTACTCTGCTGAAGCTGTATCACCTCCTAGAAAAGAATTGAAAAACAGCAGTAGACCAAAGAGGGTCATTCTCCTGGAAAAGCAGGACATGCTGGATTTTTGCCTTTGCTACAAGGACACAACAGTTATATTTTGTGAATTGACTGCTTAATATTAAATTACAAAATCAGTCCTGGGAGCAGGGATCAGCAACCACATTTCTTTCTTGTGGAATAGTGCTGTTGTTTACAATGTACATTCAATGCAGTATATTTTTGCATGACCCAAATAGCATGAAAAGGAATACGTCTAGACATTCTGCTACTCTTGTTTTCTGCTTCTTAGTAGAGCCTGCCCCCTGTCTGGCTTGTAGTGTGGTGACTTAGTGCGGTGCATACTTTTCTGGGAGATGTGTTCAATCCACTTGAACGGGGAAAGGTTTTAGTCTTAGTCTGATAGTTCTTTAGTAAGTGATGTGCTAAACAATATATTTTATCTAGGGGAGAAAGGGAGATAGGCATGAAAAAATGAAGGAAGAAAGAGGAAGTTCTTCCTTTGTCTATAAAGGTAAGGAAACTAAAGGAATAGATTTTGGGAAGCCTCTGGCTGGCAGGGCACACCTGCTGGATTGGACCCCTCTGGGAATTAGGTATGAAAACAGCCTGTATCTAGGATGCTTTGAGACTTACAAGGGATATATGTGCAGAGCTTCTTAAGACTGTGGCTGTTTGGATAAACTTAGAAGCAGATCCTTAAGTAATTGATCAGGGTATGAGTTTTGACTATCTCAAATGGTCTCCCAGTTAGATGAGGTGTCTCCCAAGTTTAAGGAGCGAATGGCAAGGTATCATTGTATCAACCAAGCAAAATAAATGTGACGGGTCTATAGAGCATGTTGCATGGGAATTCTGATGGGAAAGTGAGGTAGAAATTTCTGATTTTTTTTTTTTTGAAAAGTTTGTTAAGTCAATACTGTTTACTGAGTTCTTCTTCTTAACTGAGTTTAAGCAAGAATTTATTTCAATGATTGAAGACTCTTCTACCACAGAAATGAGAGGAGTAAATTCCAACTCCATGGGAGCAGAGGACTTATATAGACACAGACTGCAGAAAGACACAAAGAAGTGATTAGCAGGTCAGCATGGGAGCAGCGCACAGGGAGAGTGAAAAATGCTGTTGGGGTTTTTCCTGGAAAAGTAGGAAATGAGGAAGATATGAAAGCAGCAATCTAGATTGTATTAACATTGTGCAAAATCTTTAGAATCACAATAAAAAAGCTTTAAGGAAGAATGGTATTTTCAGTATAACCCATTTCACGCCCCCATGCAATGCAGCACAGTACAGCTGTTCTTTTCTTATAGCTCGTTTTGTGATGTAACTTAAGATCCTTTGCAATATTTTGTCTTCATACTGTATTGATGGAGTTTTCTATTATCAGGCCACTTTTCAAAACCGATCCAATATATCCAAAATGTTGACTCTCAGAGATTTAATATGGAAAGACAAAATTGTTAAACTTGACTTTTCTATGGGGAAGATATGAGAGTGATGAACCAGAATTAATAATTATTTACAAATACAAAAATAGAATAGTAATAAAACAAAGGGTAACTGTCCTTTGCAAATGTGTGTTTTGCTTGACATGGGCATATTGCACATCATAAGGTGATGCAGTGAGAAAGTAAGGTACACAATTTATCTGAGCTTTGGAAAGTGGCTGATGCAATTCAATTTAGTAAATGTATTTTGAAGTCATAAAACATAATACAGCAGCAGATATAAAGGGACAGAGGGAACAAGTTCATGTTGGATGGGTTATTCTATTGGCTCTTAAGGACCTCAGGTACTTCTGTGTGCAGAAATTTAAGTTAACAAAACTAGACCCTAAAAATAATCATGCAAGATGCAACTGGGAGAGAGAACAATATGTCAAGATAATTTCAGTGTGAATTGCATGCTGAATACTTGAAAAAAATATTTCAGACAGAAATAGAGGAATTGACTCCGATTTCATGCGCACTGCTTCTACCAGTGTGTCACTGCAGTGAACTGCAATAAAACAATTCCTGATAGAACTAGCCCGGGACCAGTTTCAGATTCAGGATCTGATTTTATGCAGTGTATGATTTTCTCTGTACCTCTGTCTATGTATGTGTCTTGAAAGACCGGCTATTCACAGTTTCTGTGTGTCCAGCAGGAGTAGGTGCCCCAGCTGGAATACCATGCAGTCAGGCTATGCTGCTCACAACCAGGTCAATGCAGGCTCCATGACTGACATCACACTCAGCAGGGATTTTTAATTGGAAATATATATGAATATATGTATATGTGTAGGTGGGTATATTTCCCCAGGGAAATTTTTCTCCTCGTGACGCATCAGCTTTCATTATAAAGGGCAGATAATCCAGTGCAGATCTGAACAACAGTGGGAAATCAATGATAGGAAGAAGGACCTGACAGTTTCTAAAATGATGGCAATGTACAGTCTTAAGGTGGACTGAAAGCTGGAATAGTCTCACTGGAAAAGTTTTTGCAGATGTAACAGCAGGAAAAAAAAAAAGTTCTGTTTCTTTGTGATTTTTTTTTTGCTGTGCTTCCGTAACTTACGTTTCCTGAGTTTGACAGGTCTCTAGGCAAGGCTGCTACTCCGGTACTATAATCTCCACCCCAAAATTTTCCAGTGTCATAGATAGTCTGTACGCAGAGTATAGAGGGCAAATAAACAGGAAATAAGACTCTCTGCTGAGAGCTATACCACTGAGTCGACACCAGATTCTTCTGTCTTGTTCACCATCTCTTCAGTCACAATTAAAGACTACTTCTGTATGGATGAATAAAACGGGGCAGGGTTCATTAATGTAAATGCTGAGTCCACCCATTGCAACATCACTTGTGTTCATACAGTAAGTTTTTACCTTCCAAAATAGGGAGACCACATCCAAAAGACACATCCTTTGAGTCCTTAGCCATCATCACCATACTGTTGCTGCACTGTTTCTGGAACGATACTGATTCAAGTTAAAGCCATGATCAGGGCTTCACTAACAGTTTAATGGTATGAATGGTCCTTGCCAATGCTTGGTCTGATGTGTTGTCTCTGATTATTTATTTATACTTGGTTGTAACCAAGGAAGTAGAACACTTGACATTACTTCCTCCTTACTTTAGTGAGTAATACTCAACCTTCCCTGTCACTTAAACCATGGAAAATGAGGGAAATGTAGAAGCTGGATCATGGGGTAAATCATGGGAAATGAAGGTAAAACTTTTTATTAGAGGTTTATTATGCCTAATAAAACAAACTCCTAATAAAAGCTTTAGCCTGTCTCTCATGAAATGTTTCAAAAGAAGAAATCTGTCACTGATGCACATAAAAGTCTTTGTCCTTGCTGACCCCTTGACACTGAAATGAGTGAGGAGCTAGATAGAAAGAGAGAGAAGAAGAAATTTCAGGACTATTATATTTAAAAGTTCTCTCATCCACTGGAGTGGTAGCGAGTGGTCCTCTCATTCAGACATGTCAGATCATAGCACAAAGACTATTCCCTTGAAAATAAATACAACCCAAAATAAGTAATTACATTTATAATGAAGATCATGTTCGTCCAATATGATATAAATACTTCCACTTCACTTATATAGGCACAAAACATCCATCCTATCCAAAGCAGCCATCTTGTCCCATCAGCATCAACCTTTGCTTATATAATTCTGTCTCTGTCAGAAAGCAGTTCTTTTCACATAGCTTCTTTCTCCCTACAGTTCCTTCTGTGTCAAAGATATTGTTGATGTTCAGCAAAGAGCAATTTGAAAATTCAGAGTAAAAACAATTGGGAAAGGGTTCATCCCATTCAATATAAGACCTCTATTGTGCACATGTCTGTGTAAATTGCTTATCAAGGAGCCCCTTCATTACTCTCAACTTTATTTATAGATATTCAAGAGAAATAGCCACTTCCATGGATCAACTCATCCAATCTGCTTTAGATACTTACCTTAGGATAGTATAAATCACATTTGGGATGCATATTTTTGTCCGTTGCCTGTAAATGGAGTCTACATGAGAGTCTATATGGAGATAATATGGATATGCAAGTTGAGTAAGAAATATGGATGTCTACATTGAGTCAGAAACCAAAACTGAATCAAAATCAGTGAAAAGTGATTACATATCTCTACCGTAGCTGTTTCCAATCTGTGTCTCTTGAAGAGCAGAATATGAAAATGTCTGTTTATGAACTGTTTTTTTTTTTTCTTCTGGGCTGCATGTTTTGCAGGGCAATTATCATAGACAGATTTAGGTAGGGGGTCAGTGTCTCCTAAGCAACTTTTAGAGTAGTCCCATGAGAAACTCCATATCAATAACCGAGTGGGTGTCCTCCCTTTGGTGCATCTGGTCCTCTCACCCCCTGCTGCGTCCCTGCTGTATCACAGTATTTGGTGAACAGCTATGGCTGCCTCATTGCCTGCTGAGCTGCGGGAAGCTGAGCGAAAGCAAGAAAATGCGGGATACTCTGCTGAGTCATTCTATGCCTATATCTGAAACAGAACATCTTCCCTCTCTCATATAGACTTCCTGGGGAGCAAAAGTAGGATCAAATGAGTATCAGCCGTCAGCTAAAGCCATCTCGTTATTTGCCCAGCCAGAAACCAGGTTAAAACAGGTGAGGGCTGATTGAAACTGATTATGGTTATAAGAAACATCAACCAGATGACTGGTAAAACTGTACTGCCCTTGAAAATCTGACCATATCCATTTCTGACCATAGATATTCTCAGCAAGTTCTTTCTCAAACCCAAACTTAGGTCTTCATACCAAATATTATTGACTCTTCATAATCAAAGAATCCTTGTGTGCTTAGAGGAATCCCAATAAGTAATTGAAAAGTTGTCTTTTTTTGTTGTTGTTGTTACTTTTTTGGTTGGTTGGTTGGTTGGTTTGGCTTGTTTTTCCTGATGGGGAGGGGGAAGCCCTTTCTCTAGCACATTCGTTGACTTTTAGCTTTTTTTGGCTGTCAGAGTGTCGGGCATGTCAGAATGGAGGGTGCAATGGGAAAGTTGAGGAGAGTGATCAGTTTCCTTTATTCAGCATTTATGACATTGAATCTGGATCATTATGCCTAGTTTGGGCCTCATTCATACAAGAAAGGCTTAAAATAATGGAATTCAGTGGTCAGCCACCAAAATGGTTTAGGAGCAGGAGCATGTGATGTACAAAGACATGCTGAGAGAAAAGGGTTTGTTCTGTCTGATTAAGAGCAAGTTAAGTGGAGCTTAGATAATGGCTGTCCTGAATTTTCTAAGGGGAGGGTATAGAGAAGATGGAGCTGTGTAGAGATAGGATGAGAAGCAACAGACATAAGTTTCAACAAGAGAAATTCTGATTAGAAACTTCAGAAAGAATTTTTCACCATGAGCATGGTAAAACTGTAGTTCAGGTTGGGCAGAGATACCATGGTATGTCCCTTGTGGGAGACACTCAGAACTGGAGCGGACAGGGTCCTGAGCAACCTGCTCTAAGTTGGTGCTGTTTTGGGCAGGGGTTTGAACCAGGTGATCTCAAGAGGTTCCTTTCAACTTCAGTTAGTCTGTGATTCTCTGGCACCAAGAGTAGTAATATGAGATGCTCTAAGATCAAAGAAAGGCAAGCATAAACTTATGGTAAAAGCAGAAATCATAAATAAGCCTGGGTTACCATCTTGAGTCAGAATCTAAATAATTTTTAAGATACTGTTGTAATGTGTGTCATTAGAAGCAAAAAATCCTGACTGTAGTCTTCTCAGAGGAGCTCTATCAGATATCTTCATGATCTTTTTCAAATCTGTACAGAGACTGTCAGGTAGCTCATAGGAACTGAGGTTGGGAAAACATGGATGTTGAACAAATAACCTCAGATTTAAAAGTTGTTTGAACCCTAATCATGTTATGTGTTATCTGATGCTCTTCATTTCTCTTTATCTAAGTTTGTGCCTAATTCTGTAGTATTAGTGGGAATAACCTAAGTAATAACTTCTGTATTCTGCCCATAGTTTATAAGAATATTTGTAGCACAGATTGCTATTCATGCAGGTTTGACACAGACAAGACCCAGTAACAAGTAACAAGGATTACAAAGCAAAAGTATTTATGGGGATTGAGTATATACAAATTTATTTATACAAACTCATTTAGATGTGGTCCATACAAATTCTGGTTTATACAAAAATCTCTATCTTCATAATTATGGTGATGTCAAAATTACCAATCAAATTTCATTTTTACAATTTCAAACGTATTTTAAGAGGGAAAAAAGAAAAAAAACAGTGTTTTTTAATGTAACCATTTCACAAATAGACATAAATTCAGATCTTTGAGAATCCCTTTTAATCCTTAGGGGAAAAAAAAAAAAAAAAACAGTACTTATTTTTCCAGTGATCAAAAACAGATAGAAGAGGAAATGGAAAGATCAAAATGCTACAGAAAGAAAAAAAAAGAAGAAGAAAAATTATACTAAACTAGCAACTTATGCACAGTGTTTGAAAGCCTGAACAGGCTTGCTCTGTTGTCCTCACTCCTACTTTATAGTACTGAGTCCTACAATGACGTACTCTAGAGCTTTAGCTCACACCTTCCTTGCTGTGCTTCGTGACTTCCACTCTTCAGTTATTTACCTTGAGCTTTGCTTATTATTTGAATACAATTATTGTAGGAGACCCTAAACAGTAAAGCCCTAAATAGTGTTATATTATAGTGAGCTGAGGGAAAGGGGTGAAAAAAATAGATATAAGGGAATAATTGAAGTGCATCAAATAAATATTTCAACAGTACTTTTATTAGGCAATATATAATCTGTATATGATACTCTCTACTGTAAAAATAAATTGCTTTGGTCTTTACCTAAAGTATCTTTACTGTAAACGAACTTCAGGAGCTTTTGCAGAGGCTCAGATTTGCACAAGGTCAACTTCAGTGCCAGGAATGTCCAAATCTTTTGTTAATAGGAGTGTTCAGTTTTTTAGAGACTTTGGCTAGGTCCTTGGAGAGCTGCATGTATGCTTTATTTCTTCAGTGTGGAGTGAAGAAGAAACCAAACCCATTTCTGAAGTTTCTGGAAGGGCTTTAAGTTTTTCGCCTCTTCGGATTCCTTACTCATACAGTTTTTCCAGAGGAGAAGGCAATGTACAAACAAACCTCAAAATATGTTGTTGAAAACTTTCCAGATTTACGATGCATTTGTGCCAACATTGTCTTGCTATATATTTCTTATAAACCAACTATTCTAGATTCCTAAAATACTTGTGTGATGTGGAGATATATGTACATATCTCACTTCACAGCTTAGAAAGAAGAAGATTGTAACGCAGTGGTATCGTATGCAGGGTAGTGCATTGGTAACGTATGCTGAACACTTAGGAACTGACAAGTGGCAGTAGCAAAAGCAGTGGAGTGCTCTAAAGCAGGCAGTGCTGCCTGGAAAATGAAGCAGCGCATCTGGGCAGGAAGACTCCGTGAGCACGTAGTTCAGATTGGTAGCCAGCATGTTTTCCCGTGCTTGGGAGAAAGCAAGTAATTTGATACACAGACCACAGATTTAGAAACACTTGTTTCTGAACTCTTTGGCCTTTATTAGGAATGCAGCTGCTATATTACTGAAGTATCATTGCCTCTCTCTGCAGAATCTCTCAAACTAAATACTTTGTTTTCAAAAATGCTTCCTTTTCAAAAAGAAGGTGCTGTTTTGCATGAGTCCTTACACTAACAATATAAAAAACTGTTTATTTTGCTTATATGTTTCAATATGTATGGGATAGGAACAAAGGGAGTAAGCAATTAACCCCTAAAAGTCAAGGCCTTGTTCTCCCTGAACTCCCTGTATGACCTGGAAAGAGTCACTCAACTTCTTTGTGTCTCAGTCTCCCATCTGTAAAATGGGGTTAAAATACCTACCTCACAGGGGTGTTGTGAGGCTTTCTTAAATTTTTGTAAATGTTTGTAAAGTGCTTTGAGATCCTTGGATGAAAAGTGCAACAAGAAATCAAACTTTTTTATAGTGCAACACAAGAGTGCACTTATGTTCAGATGGCTGAAGGTTTGCAGCTCTGAAGCTATTCCACGTACCCTTCACTATAATTTCCCTACCTATCATATCCAGAGAGCTACAAAGAACAAACTTTGCAAACAGTAATACCCAAATAGAGTATATTCCAGCTGTTGTTGGGATGAGGGATAAAAAAATAAGTGGCATTCTTTTAAACTGTGTTGCATATTTCTTATCCATGCAACCACTAACTTACTGTAATGTGCCATATGAACTTTGTCTACTTTTCACTTAATTTGGCCAAATTGTTTTCTTTTTGAGAAAAATAAATAAGTAATAAGCAAAACAGATACTTCCCCCCAGTAAAAAGAAAATACAGTTTGGGTCCAAAGATTACAAATTAGGAAGCGGTAGAATAGGTTTTAGTCTTATATGCTTATATGTCATTTAACAAAGAGCCATTAAACATCACAGTGTAAAGGTGGGTGCCTCCTTAAATCTTATATAACATAGAAATATAAAATGAAATCAAATTTTACAGAGCTGTTTCAAAGAAAAGGCATATAGGTTCATACAAAGCTTCGAGGACAACAAAATTTTCAGAGCTACCTTTAACTAATACACAAACTAATTTAGTGTTTAAGCCCTTGCATTAGTAAATAAGTGGCACAGGTGTTTCCACAGGTCAGCTCAACACCCACCAGACAGTGATCCTGAGCAGGTAAAAGAGGACACATAAATATGCTGTTCCTCCAAATTTGGTGCTGATCAGAGAATATAAGAAAAAGTAGTCAGCTGTTAGAGAAATGCAAAGTAGAAGATACAAGAAATGGCCAAAAATTGAATGAGGAGGAAAGAAGCTTGATTAAATATTTTGTTTACCTGCCTCTCTCATCCAGGATTCACATGCCACATTTTCTTCACCTCCACCACCCTTTTTTCTTCTTCTTTTTAGGATTGAACGGGCAGGACAGCTGAAAGGATATAACCAAACAAACAGAATAAAAAAATGTTATAGTTACAGCTTTCACCCTGCTTCACCTACTCAAAAGGAATTTACATGTCTTCACTCATACAGTACGTGATTCATATTTTGACTTTTCACTCTTGTGGAGGCAAAGCATAACAAATTCCTCCTATTGGCGATCACATACATGACTCTCATTCATGCAAAAACAAGCACAAAACCCATTGTTTAGAAAAAAAAATGTTCACATTCCAAAAGTTTGCCTAGATTATTCACTGCATACCTGAACAGTTCTCTGGGTGACTCGCGATAATAGATGTCTGCCTATCCTACGCTTCAGTATCCTCCTAAACTCAGATTTGTACTGACTTCACCATGTTTCTATATGTCTTGTCCTAAGCTTGAAGAACGGGCTATTTTGGAGATGTATTTCGCTGCTTCTTTAACTACCTTTATATTCCTTCTTTCCATTTGACTGCCCAACAGATACAGTTACAAGAAGTGCCTCATAAAAGCAGCTGTTCCCAATGAGCAATATCTTATTGGCAACATTTTTTAGACTTAATATCTGAATTAATATGGGATTTGTTAATGTATTAAAATATAAAGCAATTATCCAGTAATTCTTAACTACTTACTTGTATGCAGACAGTCAAGATGGATTTTTTTTTCAAAAAGGAAGATTAAGAAACATTCCTTACTTTTACACTGAAAAACTGATGCTCTGATATACTTAATTTTTGAGGGACTGAAGCATAAATATGAATTTTAATTATGTTGAGAACAGCAGGCAACTAAAATAAAAACACTTTTGATGAGATATAGGTAACCCACCATTGACTTTGAATGTCTTGTCACTTAAAAATAATACACATCCTTCCTTGTTAATTATTTTCCCAGTGTATTAAAGTAGATAATATTTTGTTTTTAGAGTATTTTCTTTCCTAGACATAACCTGGTCACCTATCAGTTCTGTTGCTTAACTACAGCCTACTATCATCCCAGGATCCCTAACCACTGTGTAGGAGGAACACTATCTTTTGGCTGAAATATCAGTTATTGTGCTTTTGAGCTTTGTATTTAAAACTCTGATATATTAACTTGTCCACTGACATAAAAAATATATATTTTTACTACAAATGCTTTCCTGTCATCAAAATGTTAGCATATGAGCTACCTGAAATGTCCCACTTCCTTTAACCCAAAACATCAAAGTCACAGTTTAGCAAATGTTATGTATTTAGGAGTACTGGTGTTCTAGATACATCAGAGCTGAAAAGATGACATCTCAAGTGGATGGGCTAGCTCTTGAGCAGGTGTTAATTTTCCTAGCTCTACCCATTGCTTTCAATTCACACCACCTGAAAAACTGGCCTAGCACGTCAATCTAGTGACAGCCTTAGAAATTCTTTTTTCAATTGTGATGGAACAGATTCAAATACTGTTTGAGTAGCTAACTAAAAAAAAAGGTATTTTGTGAGACATTCATTAGTAAATAATGATGAATATATATTTATTTTAAGAATGGGCCTAAGAAAGACATAGCTCCTGAATGAATGTAAGATACCAGAAAATGCTCTGTGGATGATATTCATCTGATTAAATGTGGATATCTTTAAGGTAGGCATCTACTCTGAGCCAGTTTTCCCAGGCACTTCTAGTAAGTAATTTATTTCATCCTGAAGAAGGTATCTTAACCAGGCCGGGTGAGTTGTACCCTTAAAGCCTCTGGTTCTCTCTGGCCAGCGTGGGAACACTGACTAGCTTACTCAGATATAGATGCCTGCTGTGCTCATGTCTAAAATTTGGTGAGGTGAATCTCACCCTCAGGGCTTCACATTGGCTCCATTTTATTAAGTTGTGCCTCTGTTATTCAACAGTTGCTAATGCAAAACTAAGAGAATTGTGGTAACTTGGTACCATTATGTTACACTATACAGGATAATAGTTGAGTCCTATGGTATATATTTAACTTGATGAATTGGACAAACATATTTACTTACAACTATATTGTGCATATAATTGCTTCTACCTTCATTTAACAAGTATTGAAAATTCTTCTACATAGTTTGCATAGTTAAACTGATAGTTTTTGATTTTTTACCAATGGTTCCACTAACTGAAATGCCAATTTGATCTTTGCATATAGTTATTGTTTATCTAGAATTATTGGTGTATGAAGTGTTTCAAAAATAATAATTTCATGTTTGGTGTGTGTGCTTTCTCTTTTGATGAATATAAACTCATCAATAAGAATAAATCCAGTATTACTCACTCCTTTAATATCTGCCGTATTTGAAACAAAGGAGTGAAATAACCCATAGAACCCATAGATAAAGAAGTGAAAAGAGAACCCTAAATATCTAATGTTTTAAATATTATGCTTAAAAAGTATAATATATTTAGCAATAACAGTGATTAGCATTGTGATTGTCATTTTCCTATTGGTACTGTGAAATAAATTCACGTGAATAGCACATAAACAAAAATAATATCATGGAGTACAGAGAAATTCACTTAAGAGCAGTTTAAACTTAACTGCACGTGGGCCTTAGTCTTATAGAATTGCTGTGTGATTAACAGTATTTGACATGCAATTTGTTTTCTGTCCATGCGATTGCAACAATAGTTCCAACTGTAGCACTTTTTTTTCTTTTCTTTTCCTTTTTCTTTCTTTCTTTGTTTCTTTCTTTGTTTCTGTTTTTTATGCAGAAGACCATCAAATGAATTGTCACAATACTCGAATAATGCAAGACACAGAAAAAGACGATAACAATAATGATGAGTATGATAATTACGATGAACTGGTGGCCAAGTCATTGTTGAATCTTGGCAAAATTGCAGAGGATGCAGCATACAGAGCCAGGACAGAATCAGAAATGAACAGCAATACATCTAATAGTCTGGAAGATGATAGTGACAAAAATGAAAACATTGGTCGGAAAAGTGAGCTGAGTTTAGATTTAGACAGTGATGTTGTTAGGGAAACAGTGGACTCCCTTAAATTACTAGCACAAGGACATGGTGTAGTGCTTTCAGAAAACATTAATGACAGAAATTATGCAGACAATACTTCACAGCAAGATAATAGGAATATGAACTTTGTAATGCTAGGGAAGCCTGTGAACAATGGACTTACAGAAAAAATGGTGGAGGAGAGTGATGAAGAGGTGTGTCTCAGCAGTTTGGAGTGCTTAAGGAACCAGTGTTTTGATCTGGCTAGGAAACTCAGTGAGACAAACTCACAGGAAAGAAATCAACAGCAAAACATGAACACGCGTCAGCATGTCAGGCAAGAAGATGACTTCCAAGGAAGAACACCAGACCGGAATTACTCTGATATGATGAACCTAATGAGGCTTGAAGAACAGTTGAGCCCCAGATCTAGAACTTTTTCTAGCTGTGCAAAGGAGGATGGTTGTCACGAAAGAGACGATGATACCACCTCTATTACTTCAGATAGGTCTGAAGAAGTGTTTGATATGACAAAAGGTAACTTAACCCTGCTTGAGAAAGCAATTGCTTTGGAAACTGAGAGAGCAAAAGCCATGAGAGAAAAAATGGCAGTGGAAGCTGGAAGGAGGGATAATATGAGATCATTTGAGGAACAGTCTCCAAGACAACTTTCTGGGGATGACAGGAAGCCTAAACCCAGTGACGGCCATGTCAAAAAGCCATATTATGGTAAAGGTAATATTTCTATATACCGTATGTTATGTCATGCAAAAGTGTGAGCTAACATGTCAAGTTTTACATAGAATTCTGAAGAGATGGATTCCATGAAATGGGAACTTTTTTTAAATTGTAGTAATATGGCATGACTGTAAAATAGCATTATGCTGCAGTTATAAAATGATTCCTTCTACAGTATTAGAAATATGCACAGTGTTTCAGTGAATATCATTTGGCTAAATTAAAAATAACTTTTCAGGGAAACAAAACAAGAGATCATGTTGAAAGAGGCAAAGATTTTTCTTAAGTTTTAAAGATTTTATAGTAATTTTAATTAAAAAACAATGGAAAGTTATGTTGCAAACAATATCAGATATGTAGCAGTTAGTCAATCAGCTATGAAGTGCATATTTTACAGATTGGATTGGGTAGGTGGCATTGTGATTTATAAAATTATCATCAAATGACAGTTATTGATGAAGCCTCTCCCATCTAAAATGTAGAATTGCCTGATAGGAATTGAACAGTATCAGAATGACCGATAACAAAAGATAGGGGCAGTGACTGCACATTAATTATCTTAAGATAGTAAGGTAATGGAAACCATTTGCTATGCAAGGCATGGTGTGGCCTGGGCTGAGATCAATAGCAATTTCTTTCTTATGTGCATTCCACTTCACTGGTTTCATTCCATTGTGGAAACAGTTAAGGTGCTGCCTTGACCATAATTCAATATAAAAGACCCCCCCAAAAAATGATCAGACTAAAGGTTACCTTTAGAAAGCGTTTTAATTTATGGGATTATCCTGGTGCGGGTGTGTTGATACTGCCACACCTCTCTTCGATGTGTCTGCATCTATACGTGTAGGGCGTGTTGTACGGAGTGTTCAATACCTCCTGCGATCCATTGAACACCCGTAATTCCCATTGACTTTAGTGGAAGCTGAGAAGATGGTATTTCTTGGGAGATGCTAAGCAGGGCCTGGATTCTTCTTGTCTTTATTATAACAATATTTGGTTTTATTTCAATAATTGAGATGGTGGGTGTTTTTCTCTTTTTTTTTTTTTTTTATATATAAATCCCTGTTTTGAAAAAGTGATATCCTAACATCTGCCTGTGATGTTCAGGCAGGCAAACAGCATGGTCATGGTCATAAAAGGGTTTTGATCTTTTTTTACAAGGCTTAATGAAAATTAAAAGCCACTCTGTTAGACAAGCATGGAGATTGCTGATGTCAGACAGTCTTCTACAGTGTATCTGAGAGAAGTTTTGTTTCTTTTAAACACAGATATATGGTCCAGTGAATGCTATAGTAACAGCGTATTTGGGGAAGACAATTTTAGTTAGTATATTGCTGCATAGCCATGTGGATGTCGTGCTAAATGTTGTTTGCATATGAAATATATTTTCCCTTTGGATACGTGTCTCTAACAAAAACACAAGGGCAAACCAATATTATTTTTTAAGAGCTTAGTAACTCTAGTGCTGTCCAGCCTTCCTAGTCCATGTGTGCTTAGGAAAACATGCATATAGATCTACTGCCTCCAAAAACCTAAGACAATTTCTGACAATAACAAAAACATGGATTTTCTATTTCAGTAAATTTTAGAACTTCTTTGAACCATCCTACCTCTTAAGAGCTGCAGGTTGTATTGGTTTGATGATAGGTCCACACCCCAGACAGGGATCCAAAGGACAGCCCTAAATATTGTAGTAGTTTCTACAAAGAAACTTTATGGAGTGGATCTTTCTGTGCCTTTTTTTTTTTTTTTTTTTTTTTTTAAGTAAAGTAGGAAACTTATTACTTCCTTACTTTAAAAAAATATGTAGGAAACACTACTGAAGTCATTGAAAGAGGAAACTTTAAGTGAGGAAGTTGATTGTATCATTTATTTTTAATTCCCACAAAATTTTACAAATATTTAGAAAAGAAAAAGATCTTCACAGCATTTTCTGATATGGTTAAGTAGAAGCATTTGGAGTATGCAGGTATTCAATGGGACTATCTCCTGTTTTCTGGAGTTCTGCTCTCATTCAGATTGCTGAAATGAGTATCAAGGGACTACAAAACATTTTTTTCCTATCCCATTTAAAGCCTTCTAAACAGGCTTACTTCTGAAATTTAAGAATTTTAAAACTTTTTAAGCCATCTGATAACATTCACGTAGGCAATATTCCCATTGTGGCAGGCAGTGAGGAAAGATTACATAAGTAAATAAAATTGCAATACTTTTCCCCATTAACAATAAAGTTTTTTTTTTTACAAATGAGTATCCAGAGTTTCCTGTAAAATTGTGGAAAGTTTTAGTTGGATATCTTCCATTAAAAGCAATGGGAAATCGTGCAAGTATAACTTCGTGCAAGTTTTGAAAACATTAGGTTTAGTGTACAGCATCTTTTCTGACTCATGAGACCATAAAGGCTCTTAAGAAGCTGATATATGCTATAATTTTATAGCATAGAATTTTAAAATTTTATATTATATAATTTTATAGCATATTCAGATACAGAGGGGGATTTACTTGACACTGTAGGACATAAGTGTCCGGATCCTCAACTGCTCTAAATTAGAATACCTCCATTGACCTCACTGAAGTTATGACAAAAAAACAGCAGCTAAAGTTTCTCTTTTAAAGTCTCTCAAAAGCCATTATGGTCTGTTACTCATCTACATTTTTTGCAGTCTTTGAATATTACTATATTTTCATAATCTATATTTCATTTACATTATTTTTTTCACTTATCCAATACTTCTACACATCCCAATGTATTTGACATTAAGAGTTGTTTAGAGTCGTGTGTGTATGTAGCTGTGGGCTTGGTGTTCTAGTGCTCTCAGCACAGGCCTCTCTCACAGGAATTCTAATCCCTTCTCTGACATTTACTCCTTCTGTGGCCTTGGGTTTAACTTTTTAAGCTCTTTATTTCAATTTCCTGAGATACAAGATTACAGTATTTTTAGGAGTGTTCTGATAACTGTATAGCACTTTGAAGATGGATTTGTATATATATTTCTTGTTAAAAAGCATGAAACAAAGAAGTGTATCTTACAGTCAACAAGCAGGCTAAGTAAAAGGAAACTCTTGTATTCACAGACTCCATTTGCAAAAGCCAAGTTTTAAATATGGTATTAAAAATTAAGAAGGGAAATAAGACATGGAGAGCTAAAGAATTTCTCTAAAATCAAGGTTTTTAGGAAGGACTTGGAATGTAAGAGTATATAAGAACTATCAGAGAGAAATCAAGAAAAAATAAGTCTACAGCTAAATGTGACCTGTGGCTTGTATTTCTATATGCTTAAAAAATAGGTTGTATGTGAAGTTTGCAAGTACTTAAATATCTGCCAATTGTACTGAATGTTACATTTGTTGATGTTGGGGTGGAATTCCATGTAAAGCATAAAGGAAAACAAATAGAAAAATCTTATTTTCCAAAGAAGAAAGCATAAATCCTGAAGCAAAGCAGCGATGCAGCAATGCAATGACAAAAGCAACAAAAAATACTTAAGTGAGGATTAATAAAAAAGTAAAAGAAGAAAAAAACCCCGAAAACAGAAAGATGTTGGTTGTTTTTGAGCCAAAATGGTACCAATTAGAGTATCCTGAATTTTATTCTTTTAATATCAGTGTAAAAATTGCTAATAGTTTCCCATGTTCAACAACTGTGGTTAACATGATGTGGTTTAACTTGTATCATGTGATGGATGGGAGTCTAGGGATGTTATTTTACAAATGTTCTGTTACAGGAAACAAGCTGATGAATTATATGAGAAAGTTCTAGTTCAGGATTAATATCACAGCAGAATTTCTTGGTAGAAAACTTTAGTTTGTTGGAAAAAAATGTCTATTTAGACTTTTTGATGATTTGTGCACAGATTTAATATTCTAAAAGATTATTAATTATATAAGCATGTGAATATTCAAGTATTGTATATGTATGTCTGTAATGGCCCCAAATTTACACAGCAAGTGATACTTTCATTAATTCTGATTACAATGTTTATCCCACCATAATTTTTGAAGAGAAAAGAGCATATCTTATTTCTACTATTTCATAAGGAATTTAAAGAAAACAGAGTCATCTGCTCAAAGAGTCTTGGAAAAGAGATTTATTCATGCTGACTTGTTAAATCATTATGCTAAAGAGCTTGTTTTGCTACTCTTAGGACATTGAACTTCTGTGACAGCACATTTGCAGACTTTAATACATCAGGCAAATAAGAATGAAAAGAAGGGAAACTCCAGCTAAACATTTTCCAAATGACCTTACACACTTGAGCTGATGCTTGCCAGCAGAAAATTGATTGACAGTGGTTTGGCTTTGCTATAAAAAGGTCATTTTCCAATCACTGTGAATGGCTATTACTGTGATCATAGGAGCCTGCAGTCTGAAAAGAAGATAACAGGATAAAATGAAAAAAATGTGTTAAGAAGTAGAAGGTTTTTTTCTTCTAGTTTTCATAAGAACATTTACCAAAAGTAATTGACATCATTAAATGAACCTTCTTACAGAAATGTGGAAAGCATCATTCACTTGACACATTTGTTGTAAATTATAGATCCCTCAAGAACAGAAAAGAAAGAGAGCAAATGTCCTACCCCTGGGTGTGATGGAACGGGCCATGTAACGGGGCTTTACCCCCATCACCGCAGTTTGTCAGGATGCCCACACAAAGATAGGGTCCCTCCAGAAAGTAAGTCCACATTGTTTCATGGAAACCGGGGATAAAACTACAAAGATTTTTTTCTAGCATGCTTTCTAAACCTTTTATTTAAAAAAATTAATTTCATTTTTCCATATGGTATGTCTCAACTTAGTCAACTGTTCTGTGTTATAGTTTTTCCTTTGTTCCATCATTTCCATTTTCTACTAACTTCTACACTAAAAACAACAACTTTTAAAGCTGTATTCTTTGATTTTTAAAGATACTAGATTATTTTTAAGGAGTATTCAGTCAACAAAGAAAAAGATTTGCAGAAAATGTGCACTGCTTTTACTTCTGCATGCTGGTGTCACATCAGCTGTCCCTGTTGTCTTGTACAAGAATAATTGTCCCTGAAAAATTGAAACCCCCTTTTCTAGTGGGTTTGGGTTTTTTTTGTTTGTTTGTTTGTTTTTTCTTGGTCTTGAAGATACCTAACCTAATTTCTATTGTTAAAAATAATAATTTGGCTGTTTACTTAGCTAAGCAACACTTTAAGCAACATTCCCCAAAATTCCCCAGATGAGTAGAATTTCCTGTGGTGTCAGTGGATTCCCTGCAAGGGAATTTCAGCTGAAAGCACAAGGCTCCATTTCTGGAAGTCACTTCCTTGGCTGGTAGAAATTGGCATGGTCCTTTGGAAGCTAATTGCTCTGTGCTGATTTACACCAGGTAAGCATCTAGCTAAGATCCAGTTCTCCTTCACACTGTTTTAAAAATGGAATTACTCCACTGAAGCCTGAGCCTAAATCTACCCTGTCCTTCACTGACCTAACTTCAATGGATTTGCAGCAGCGTGAAGGAAGTGTTAAGGACAGGCAAGGCTGAAATGATCCTCAGTTTCCAAAGGGAAGGTAGATCCTGAAGAATAAAAAAGCAGAAGTCAATTAGCACACCAAGAATGGCAGATGTAAAAAGCATCAGAGTAGAGTGGCTTCTTCTAGATGTAAAGTAATGAGGAAGTACTTTGCTATATCTTGGTCTGTCTCTGGATGCAGAAGAACAAATAGATACATTTCTCTGCTTTGCAAGACCCAGTAATTTTCCAAAGCACAAATATTTATTCAGTTGCTCAAAGTTCTCTCATTTTTATAAATGGCAAATAAGAAGCTCTTTTCAAGACTTTGTAAATCAAAGAAGAATATAGCTTTAAACTGTTTGCATGCTCTTATACCTACTAAAATGAAAAAGGTGAGCTCATCTTTTTATTTTTTTCCTGTGATGTTGGCCTTGTGAAGCATGTTTCAAGAACAGCTTTGAATAGTAGGAATTTCAGAATAAAGCTTTTGCATCTATACACATTTTAGTACACTGATGATGAGGTGATGATGATGGTTATCTTCTAATCAGTATCTGTGGTTAAATTCTCAAGTTTTGCACAGCTTTTATTCAGTTCTTTACTCAATCAAGGAATTCGCTGATTTTATTAGAATTTTATTGAGTGAGAACTAAATACAGGCTTCCAGACTAGTTCTTGTATGAGAAAACCAGAATTTTGCAAGGGCTGGATGGCCTCTTTCTGTGAGTGATGCACTGCCATCCAGCTCTGAGATATGGATTCAGATATGACACATGTCATACAAAAGAAATTACTTCAGTCTAATTTCTGTTTAGTGATACCAAAATGCTCTCAACAATTTGGCCTCCAATAGCATGGGCTTTATCATTCAGAAAAGAACTGCTTTGAGTGGCTTTGGGAGGACATTTTCCATGCAGCTTGCAATGGATGCTGATGCAAATCAGTTTACTTGCTTAAGCTTGTAGCATTTCTTTCTTTCTTACGTATTTTTTTCCCCACCATCCCTCGACTTTTTAAGTGATTATTTTTAGTTTTTACTCTTTAAAAAAATCACATTTTTCACTTCTGTAGAGAATACAGATAAGAAAAGGGCCAATTTTGCTCACCATATAGATATGAATGGTATATCTATAGAGATGTGGGCAGAACTGGACCCTAGCTCAACTGAGCTGGCTTGTAGTTAGTGTTAAATTCAAATAAGGTTTTATGCTGAGGCGTATTTCAAATAATTCAGTGTTCTACCAGTATAACTTGGAAGTGCATTTTTTATCTTTCAAGTTTGATACTGTGTATATAACACTGTATATTATGAATGCATAACTTTTCTGAAGAATTTTTCTAGTCCATACTTCTGTATTGGACTTGCAATTTACTATTGAGCTGGTCACTGCCCAGAGTTTTTGTGCGAAGAAGATGCTGGAAGTCTTCTGCCTCACTGTTACACCAGAGACACATTTGCTTTAGGTTTTGTAACCTTCCTAACTTTCGTACCTGTTACCCACGTTAATAATCAGAGGGTTGCAATACTTCCTTCCCTCATCAGGCTTTTTCGCCTATCTGTGTCACGTGTATTTTGAGGAATGCTGGTTGTTAATGAATCGTGCTTTGTTTTAAAATGGTTTCATATATACTGGGACTTGATTTTTTTTCTTGTTTTCATACTCTGCTGTTTTCTCTTACTCTCCTTGTCAAGTTCTTGCCATGCATGAAAATGTTCTTAAGTGTCCTACACCAGGCTGCACAGGCCGGGGCCACGTAAATAGCAACAGGAATTCCCACCGAAGGTAAGGATGCCATCGCTGGACTGCAGGCTAGAGGGAACAGTGCGTCCGAACCGCAGCCCTTCTAGCAGCCCTTTGGTGGGGGGATGTGAGCGTGTGGTTGGTTGGTTTGTTTTTGCGATTGGCAGATGATGCTTCGTGTGCTGTTCTCACTTTAAAGAGAAACACGTCTCCGTGTATTTTATGAGGAGGAGAAATGCCCATTTGCTTCACTGTGGATGAACTGACCCACAAAAGGCATTTTGAGCACCCTTTTAGCTTTTGGGGTGGATTTTTCCCTTTGTCTTAGTATTAGCCAAACTCCTTATGGGTATGTCACAGAAAACAGGAAGAGTCTGCCACACCACCAAGGCCAGGGAGAGTCCCAGTTCTGACACTTCACCTGCTTCAGAGATTATTTCACAGTGCATGAAAAATTCCACCCTATTCATAGAAGTGATTTTGTAGAGATAAGAAACAGCATTTTAAGTACACAGATACTATAGGAGTTAACTTTTCTGCTACCCAAAACCTCAATCCAAAAGTGCTTACTCAGATAAAATGAAATTATAAAAATGCCTTATTAAATTAAAAAGTGAGACATTGGAAATGTCTCATGTTCTAGACAAGCAAGAGAAATTTAAGGAGAACGGCAGCTTTTTGATAGTTTCCTACATGAATTCTATAGATGTTTACAGAAGGGATGTCATTTTCTGTTAGATTCAGCCAGACAAGTAACAGAATGATTTAAATATTGAGTTTTACTTTGTTATGATTTTCCCATAGAAGTACAGTGTCTTGTCTTAATGCTTTAAAAAATTCTAGGAAACCTGGGTAGAGGACAAAAGTAGCTGCAAGGTTCACATAATCAAACTCCTTTTTTACTGTTAATCGTAGCGTGAAGGCTTAAGAGACCGTGCAGGTACTGGATGTGCAGTCTTGCCAAGCTCTGGGTTACTACATGTTAACTGCATGTCTCCCAGCACACTCTTCAGGGCATCAATCCCTTTAAAATAAGCCCTGGCCTCCCTCTCTTCCCTGCACTGATGCTGCCAGTAGATGCAGCAAAAATCTCCGAGGAGGCTCTATGGGAATTACTGCAGGACGATGGCAGGGGGGTGTCACTGGGCACCCAGGGAGGGACATCTGCAGTCAGTGCTTACCTCTTTCTGCAGCTTTTGGGGCATTTTGCTCTGCTTCACTATTTTTTTGTTCCTTTTTTCTTTTTCTTATTTTTTTCCCGGATAGAGAGAGTAACATCTGGGAATGCACTGATTTGCCTTTCACTTTAATTTCCTTTCCCGTGGAGAGCAGAGAGCTGCGGTCACATAAGCACGCAATAGGCTGTGACAGGAAAGGCCTCCCTCCATTGTCAGGTCACAGGTTTTAGAGCTTCACTAAGAGCACCATCTGCTGGCATTATTATATTTTTTTCCACTGTTCTATATCTTTTTCCAGAAGAATCAGACTTATTGTCTCTTCAGTAATAGTTCAGCATTTGCAAATTTAACTGAATTACTATTCAAGTTCAGCAGTTCTTTCACCATCTACTCTTAGAACATACTTTGGTGGCTGAAATTCATGAACAAACACTGAGTATAACATATTTGAGATGTAGATGTAGAGATCCCAGGCCAAATTTTGCAGTTCTTTATAATGCCTTGAAAAAGGGAATGAATAAATGTAGCTGAGTGAAGTATAAAGCAGCGCAAGATTTGGCCTATGTAGTGTTGTCATTGAATCACCTTTAGCAGTCAATTCAGTGGCAACATTTGTGGATGCCTAGAAGGTCTCATGTCTGCTAACAGAGCTGCACAGTAGATTCGAGTTTATATTCTCCTGTCCTGCTGATGTGTTCCCTAGCTGACATCTGTGAATAATCTAGAGATCTACTGTGCAACTTTGAAAGCAGAAGAAAGGAAGTCAATTCTAGAGAAAATAGATATGACCAAGAAGTTTTGGAAACTCTTCCTTCAGATTCTTCCTGATGCTGGCTAAGGAGGAGAAGGAGTAATTGGATCAGTGCTATAATGTGAAACTGCACAGGACAAGACAATTAAATTTCCTTTCTGTAATTGCAGCCTCTCTGGATGTCCTATTGCTGCAGCAGAGAAACTGGCTAAAGCTCAAGAGAAGCATCAGAACTGTGATGTGTCAAAATCAAACCAGGCATCAGATCGGGTTTTAAGGTATTAGAAATCACTATAATACTTATTATTATGCAGAATTCGTCACACATTCACCTAATCTGAGAATTTATATTTATATACATTGTATATACATATATATCTCCTTTAAAGAACAGTTAGAATTAGGGCTTCTGGATCCAATTCTCTCCGTGTTTATTTCCCACTCAATTTACATGGGGGAGGGTTGGTAATTATTTTGGCAAATACATGTAAAGCTGAAAAGCTCATTTTTGTCTTAGGCATTGTTTGGTGTAAAGATGACTGCTGGAGTGCAAAGTCTAAGAAAAATGTGAAAAAAGTTGGTATCTTTTGGGAATAAACTAATATTTACCGGTAAGTCTTGGTTTTTTCAGCAGGCTTTTACTAGTAAATATCAGTTTAAATTAAACCAGAAGCCCTATTTTTATTACAAAACTGGCAGTACACTTTTGGCAGGTTACTTCAAAAAATGCTAGATATACCTTAGGTTCCCAAATAAGGTCAGGATGAGTTCTTTGTTTCTGTTCCCCTACTCACTGCCAGGCAGGACTGAAAAACAAAATGATTTTTTTTTTTTTTTTTTAATATGGAAGGACCTGGAAGCAGTTTGGCATATGTATCCCCCTTCTCTCCATCCATCTAGGATTCTGTATTTACACAAAGCTGAATCCACTTTTGCACTATTGTCTCAATTTTTGAGACATGTGGATGGAAAAAAATATTATTTCTAGGGAGCTGAAGAGTGAAGGATGTCTGTAAAGGAAATAGACTTCTGCATAAATGTACCAGCCCTGTGCTGATAATGCCCCAAGAGCTGCAGAATTTCTCCATGGATGCTGTGGTATCTGTGGGCTAGGATGGGTACATCCCTCCCTGCTGCCTCAGATTTTGGAGGAACTGCCACAGCTTAAGTTTCCAGAATTTCCTACTTATCCCATAGACCTCTTAGTATTTGGTTATCTCCTAGATTTAAAATCTGATAGGGTGATTTAAATGCAAGTTTTCTATTATATTACCAGCATCACTCTTTTGAATATTCTCTTAAAACTCCATCTAATCTTGATGATCTTTTCAAAAACAGTTGCTTATACAGCTAAGCATAAACTGAATTATGTTTTACATCTGCAAGAGATTTTTTCTGGTGTCTGTTGACTTTGTTTCCTATCCTAGATTGTTTTTGATAGGCTTCATCTTAACTGCCCATAATTCAAATTGTTCTGTCTTTCATGGAGCATCCCAGAGAGAGCTTTCTTAGAGATGGGTGCCTTAAAATTGATTAACAAAAAACACCCATTGAAGGAATAACACAGTTTCTCAGTGATGGAAAAAAAGCAAATAAAAATATAGTGGCTTTTACCTATGCTCCCTAGAAAGATATCAGTGAAGTCAGATGCCACACGGAGAAGGGGACTGCTCTAAATCAGTGTCTGATTTGCAGGCAAACTCCCTAGATAGTCGTACTAGAACTTCTGTCAATGAGTTTGCCCTGTGTTCCAGACTTGGAAGGCAACCCAAATAGTGCTGTCATCCTAGACCCTGCTTACCTTCTACTTTTAAGTCATGGAAGTATTTAAGATGAGGAGCTTCACAGTTTTCTAATAAAATCTACATGCAGACAACTGATTTGGTGACATAGGTTTTCAAAGTGTAATCTTGAATATTTGTCTTCATCCCAGTTTCCATCCCACCTGCATTTAAAATTTCTTACTTAAAAAGACGTCAAATTCATAGTACTTCTGTTCCACAGAAATTTTGAATTTGCATTGAATGTGCAGGATTTGAATTTCTTTTTTTTTTAAACTAAATATAAATTATCTTGAGATCAGATCAAAATATTATTCTTATCAGCTCATTGTATAAATTAGTCCACTGTATTTTGTGAGGAAGAAGTCTTTAAAAGAACCAGCATACATAAATCAAACAGAATAGTATGACTAATGCAATTTCTTAGGTAATCTTTACATAAATATCCCACCTAAATTCTAAGAAAATGAATTAATTCAAAAATGCATAATATTCAAAACTATTTCTTACTATTTATCACATTGCATTTTGTCAGTCAGCATGATGATTCTTCTGACTTGACTGATTTATGTTCCTATGAATGTTCCTTCCATTTTCTCCGCCTACAAATACAGTAGGAAAAAAGGAAAAAAATAGAGAGAGAGAGAAAGAAAGAAAGAAAAAAAAGAAAAAGAGAGGAAGAGAGGAAGAGAGGAAAGAAAGAAAGAAAGAAAGAAAGAAAGAAAGAAAGAAAGAAAGAAAGAAAGAAAGAAAGAAAGAAAGAAAG